>JASVEL010007439.1:0-135281 GCA_032618575.1 Nicotiana noctiflora
CTGCCGACGACCGACCCCGCCGAAACCCCCGTCGACCACGACCATGCGAACCTCCGCTCCGCTCCGGGCGGCCCGAACGAGAAGGTCTAGACGAGCGACCTCTCGCTCTCCGCCGGGAATGCCCTCGTACGGAGCACCACCGAAACTCGCTGTAACCACGAGGCCTCTCGGCCTCCCCGCTCCTCTCTCTCTCTCGCGCGACGATCCGCCTCAACCGGAGCGTGCCATATCGCCACCCCGCTCAAACGACGATGACGTAACTCGCTCGCCGGTCATAAGAATACGGACAGAGTAGTTGAGGCCATCAACGAACCTCCCGATCCTCTCCCTATCGGCGGGGATCATCCATGTGGCATGCCTAGCCAACCGAGTGAATCTAAGCTCATACTGAGTCACAGAACATGTCGCCCTGAATCAACCACTCGAACCGGCGACGTAGCTCCTCGCGACGAGACCGAGGTACATATTTCTCTAGAAAGAGAGTAGAGAACTGCTGCCATGTGAGAGGTGCTGCTCTTGCGTGCCTACGCCTCTCAAACTCCTCCCACCAATCAAATGCGGGACCAGTGAACTGAAATGTAGTAAATGAAACTCCGCCGGACTCAAGAATACCAGCCGTACGCAGCATCTTCTGACACTTATCCAAGAAACCCTGGGCATCCTCGCCCTCAACGCCACTGAAATGGGGTGGCTGAGTCGAACAATTAACAGCTCATCCATTAGTAAGCCTCCCTAATACTCTACAGATCGGCACAAGGCCCCAAATATGGCTACTAGCCCAAATACATAGATATAAGCCCAGTCTCAGTCATTATACACAGTAATCTATCAACCGGGAAGGACCAAGTACAAATCCCCAGTCACAATACCACCACGCTCGTCACATGACGCGTGTATCATCTCAGCATAACATTGTACAGTGCAAATACGGGGTTTCAATCCCTTAGTACATTATCTATTGCCACCACTCACAAAATCATCACCTCGATGCTCAAGTCATAGACAAGGTCCAGCCTCAAGTACTTTCCGAATGGCCCAACATAAACTCACAGAGATTATGTCTCGCCCCTCGTTCGGGAAAATCACAAGACATAAGGCAATTACATTACTGAGTGCTCGATGCGTACACAGACGTGTGGAAGGAATTGCAAAAAGTGTATCTCAAGCTGAATCAAGTACGCACGATAAGAATTCCAAGAAGTTTGAAGTGTTTCCTAAAGGTTCGCAGCCTCCCGAGGATAAGTAAAAGCGTCCCCGTACCGATCCACAAGACTCTACTAACCGGCTCAAGACTCACGAGGCCTAGTAAACCTAGGCTCTGATACCAACTTGTCACGACCCCAAATCCGGTCGTGATGGCGCCCAGCACATTGCTAAGCCAGCCTGACCAATCAATATCAACAACGGAGCTAGAAGCTCTCTTTAACCCATTTAAGCATTTCAAAATCACGAAGCAATAGCGATACAAATAACGAAAACAGGGAACCAAGTCCCATAATACATCAACTCCCATGGACCAAGGGTCAAGAGTCATGAGCCTCTACTGAACATGAGTGTATAAAGGTTTACAAAAATACCAAGTGCGGAAAGAAAAGTCAATACAAAATCAAGACAGTAAGAAGGAATATCGGGTCCTGCGGACTCTGCACCTACCTCGAATATCCACAAACGTCGCCTCGCACAGCTACTGGATCACTGCTGAGAGGTACCTGGATCTGCACACAAGGTGCAGGGAGTAAAATGAGTACTGCCAGACTCAGTGGTAATAAACAAGGGTAAGACAATGCAGATAAGAAATCCGCAATAAAGCACTATGTAAAGCTATAATCAGCTACCCTGTCACAGAATCAATATTCACTGTACCTGTACCAACAAATACCAATAAATAGCATAACAGCTAGCAGATGTAGCTAAATGCAATGCAATGCATGATATGACCGCTACGCGCGTAGCCCGACTCCAATTTTGGGTACCCGTGCTCACTGTGGGGGTTTCAGACTCCGGAGGGGCTCCTACAGCCCAAGCACATCTCATAGAGATATTCCCGCGGCGTGCAGTCCGATCCAACATATATCTCGCTGCGGCGCGCAGCCCGATCCACTACTAGTCAGCTAATATGCAGATACAGCCTCGCAGGCTCAAAAGTAGTTTTTGAAAACTCTTTTATCATTTTTCACTTGGAAAACAGTAATATCAAGTTCCAGAGATTGGAATTAGCATAATAACAGAAATAGCTGCGGACTAGTAGTAAACTAGCACGTCTATATGATAAGACAATGATAACGATCCTCGCGGGATCCAATAACTGGCTCACGGCCCACATGTATACTCAACCGCCCAAGAAGGGGGTTCCTCGGCCCAAGAGTGGCCATTATCACAATACAATATACTCAACCGTCCAAGAAGGAGGTTCAACGGCTCGAGAATAGCCAATAATATAGTATCAACAGGTTGGACTAATCTATTGTCTCCAGTTCATGATCGACCCCGCACTCTCAAGAGTGTGTGTGTCTCGCCGCTATACAGCGTCACAAAGTGGTATACCGGGGTTTCGAACCCGCCGGTCATCACCCACATCTATTACTCACCTCAATACGGCGCGACGACTACTCCGCAATGCCCTTGCCACGAGAATCAAGCTCCGCACGCGTAGAATCCGATCAAATACAGTAGAAATACAACAAATTAGGCCAATGGGACGACACCCAATCAATACAACTCAATTTACATCAAAATTCCCAAAGTTGTCAAAACCCGAGCTCCGGGCCCACATTCCGAAAATTTACGAAATTCACATTTCTGGAACCCTCGTCTCGCCACGAGTCTAAGCATATCAATTTTTCCAAAATCGGACTCCATTTGCCCATTCAAATCCTTGTTTTTCTTCAATTTAGGCCTAGGGTTAAAACCCACATCTAATCTCCCATTTACAGAGAATTAACCAAGGATTTCATGTTAAAATGATGTAATTAAGCCACAAAACTTACCTCCAACGAATACCCGATGATTTACCAACAATTCCCGTGAGTTTCTCTCTCTAGAACTCAAAAATGGAGGGTTCATGAATGAAACACGTAACTCTCTGTTTCTGGATTTTTATTCTCTGCCAGACATATTTCTTCTACGCGATCGCGATCTTCATCACGCGATCGCGATGCTCAAAATCTCGGACTCACGCGATCGCGACATCCTTCACGCGATCGCGATGCACAATCACCCTGCTTCACGCGATCGCGTCCATAATCCTGCCTCATGGACGTGAACGCGATGCGTACCAAACTCCTCCTACGGGAACGCGAAATCCAGGACGGGATCACGAAGCTTTCCTGCTTCCTCCTACGCGAACATGACGCCCATCATCATGAACGCGATGCTCAACTGAACCCTGCCTACGCAAATACGGGCCTTGCCTCGCGAACGCGAAGGCTTATTTTCTGCTGCACTTAAGCTGCAGTTTTTTGCAGACTTCTAAGTCTCAAAATGCCCGGATGATGGTTCGAATTCACCCCGAGACCCCCGGACCCCAACGAAAACCACCAACATACTCCAAAACACGATACGAACTTGTTCCAATCATAAAAACACCATCCTAAACATCAAAATCATCAATTCACATCGAATTCAAGCCTAACTTTCTTAAAACTTTCCGAATTGCATATTCGATCCAAAACCCGACCAAACGACGCCCGAATGACCTGAACTTTAGCAGGCACATCCAAAATCACCTAACGGAGCTACTGCAACTGTCGGAATTCCATTCCGACCCCCGATCAAAATCTCACCTACCGTTCGAATTTCGCCAAAATTCAACCATAGCCAATTCAAGCCTATTTCTACACCGGATCTCCAAATTCAATTCCGATCGCTCCCCTAAGTCACAAATCACCTCCCGGAACTAACCGAATCATCAGAATCCGATTCCGAGCCCTCTAACCAAATAGTCAACTCCAGGTTGACTTTCCTTATTCAAGTTTCCTTCAAAAAGGCTATATGCCTCATTTTCAATCCAATTCACTCCTAACTCACCCGATAGACTCTAACACCGATATAAAATCATAAAACATGCATTTACAACATAACGGGGTGGTAATTCTCGTGACGACGAGTCGGGTCGTCACAGTGTATGTGCCATATATATATATATATATATATATATATATATATATATATATATATATATATATATATATATATATATATATATATATATATATATATATATATATATATATATATATATATATATATATATATATATATATATATATATATATATATATATATATATATATAGATTGGAACTAACATTTGAAATCGTCATTTAATTGGCTCTGCCTCTACTTGTAAATTAATACCTCAAATGATCTTGTTGTGATAAGAGGGGCCTATTTCTTAAAACATACTCGTATATATAATAGGAATTTTTGAATGACCACTTTTGGTGCCCATATGCCAGAAGTGAAAGCTTCAAATTTTCAGTCTTATCAAATCGTAGCAATGATTTATATTAACTCGACGAACGACAACGGGGCAACTACTACAACATCAATGATTTATAATGAAAGAATTACGTATTTAATCATTTAGTATAGCAGCCTAACTAAAAATGGTCTAGGTTTGAAGCTTTTACTCGGTTTGGCCCAAATTGTATATAATTTGAAAGAAACTTTTTAGATTTTAACTCATTATTAAAGACATACTTCTAGTTTTTTTTTCTTTCTTTATTTTCTTCTTTCCCAACATACTCAATCTCTCTTTACTCGCCTCTCTCCGTTCTCCCTAAAAGTACACAGTCTTTTTGTACACACTCGTGATAATCCCCGCTTCCTATGTCAATTAGATTTTGATTTTTGAGTTAATTGACAAAAGGAGGTCAAGAAACCGCAATAAAATTTGACTTCTTTCCTCCTCCTCTAGCAAAGAAAGGGTGTTCTCAGACCAATAGAGCCTAGCCAGAGAGAGAACATTCCCCATGCTGCGGTTCGAAAAGGTCTCCCGAAGCAGGTCACCGGGAGCTAAGATAGGCCTGTGCTTGTCTAACTCAAGACAGATAGCGGAAATTCTATGAAGACAGATAGATATAGAAAGTGTTCAGCGAGTTCGAGGAATCGTAAGTCTCTGGGTGCAACTCCGAATAGCTATGCAATGGTTGTCAAAATCGTAGTAGCTCTGTTATTTTTTTTTATTAAACTATCTGATCTTGCCTAAAACTATCAGATCTTGCCTAAAAGTGCATCTCCGATGACCTCGTCTCATATTTTCTTATTTCTCTTAGTTTTTGTTTCATCCTTTGCTACTGGTGAAGCCCAGATTTGAAAGCCAAATCCCCGTCGAAAAAATTCAACACCAACAACCACCAAAAAAAATTAATGTGGTGATGGACATAAGGTGTTTTCTGGTGAATTTGTATAGGTAATGTTTATGCACACTTATAGTGTAACGACCCGACCGTTCGTTTTTAGAATTTACGCCCCGATCCTCCGTTAACTGCTTCCCATAAGTTTATTTCTGCTATTTTGGTTTGTCGCGATGTCCCGTGTTAGAATTCAGAGTGTTTTGGGACACTTAGTCCCTAGATGGGAGCTTAAGAGTTGAAAGATGGTCCGTATTTGGAACAATGTGAAAATGACCTCGGAATTGAAATCCGATGGTTCTGTTAGCTCCATTAGGTGATTTGGGGTTGGGAGCGTGTTCGGAATGAATTTTGGGGATTCGTAGCTTATTTAGGCTTGAAATGCCGAAGTTTGAATTTTTGAAGTTTCCGGTCCGATAGTGAGTTTTTGATTCGAGGGTCGGAATTTAATTCCGGAAGTTTTTGTAGCTCCGTTATGTCATTTTGTACTTGTCTGCAAAATTTGGCGTCATTCCGAGTTGAATTGATAGGTTTTGATATGAGATTCGATAATTGAAGATTTGGAAGTTCATAAGCTTGATTTTTAGTTTGATTCATCTTTTTGATGTTGTTTTATGTGATTTAAAACTTTGAGCGAGTCTGTATTAGGTTATATGACTTGTGTGTGTGAATAGACGGTGTCCCGGGAGTCTCGGGTGAGTTTCGGATAGGTTTAGGCTATGTTGCGCTTGTTTTGGATGATTTGTCGTCGTTTCTTCAAGAAACAAATGATACCATATTAATCAAAAGAGATCCAAATTTAGTTTTGTTTGAACCATTAGATCCGTATCAAATTTTCGGAGCCATAGGAAAAAGAATCATCGAATTTGGATATTGTATGAGGAAGTTATGCTCATTTTCGTTTCGGGAAAATTGTTGGTTTCTGCTATGTTCGCAAATGCGAACTTTTTCATTGCATTTGCGATGCTTAGTTCGTAAATGCGAACTTTTTGTCGCAAATGCCACTTCTGCCAGCCCTTTTTTGTTCTCAATATCCTAGGGTTCGCAATTGCGAACCCTGGGTCGCAAATGCGACATCTGAGGCCTGTTAAGTGAGATTTCTGACGGGATTTTCACCCATTTTTCAATTTTCTCAAACCATAAACCTCCATAGGTGATTTTTCAAAGATCCAAACTTCCCCAAATCATTGGGTAAGTATCTCTAATCCTTTTCCAACTATATTTTATGATTCTATTTTAGATTTAACATCAAATTCATGAGAATCTAAAGGAAAATTTGGGGAAAATTATGAAATCTTTCAAAAATGTAAAATGATGATTTGAATAACCAAATGGTATCAGAATTAGATAATTTTTGTATGGGTGAACTCGTAGTGGAATGGGTATTCAGTTTTTGTAATTTTTTTCGGTTCTGAGATGCGGGCCCGAGGAGTTGACTTTTATTGACTCTTTGCAAATTGTGTATGAATCATAGTTTTGTCAATTGAAATTATTTTCTCTTGCATTGTTTGATGTATTCAAGTTATTTTTGGCTAGATTGAGCCAAGAACTGATGAATTGGTAAAGGAAAAGCTAAATTGAGTATTGAATTGGCCGGATTGAGGTAAGTATCTTGCCAAACCTTGTGTGGGGGACCTCCCCTTAGGATTTGAGTCTTCTCTGTTGATTGTAGTTCGTGTACGCGAGGTGACGAATGCGTACTCGGATCTAATTGTGGTAAATTGTCCGTTTTAGGTTCTTAGACTTGTGAAATTCACCGAGTAGGAAGATAATATTGATACGATTAAGTCCCATGTTATTAGTTTCACCTCTACATGTCTTGACTGATATTTGTTGCTCTTCTTGATTTATTTCTGCTGTTAAATGGGCTTTTACGTGTTTAAACTAAAGACAAGTACCTTCTATATTCATAATACCCGCCCTAACTACTCGCCTTTAATTGAAAATTCATAAATATTATATCTCATATAATTAATCATTTTAATTTGAAGAAAGATAGATATCTCATAATTAATTGATATTTCTTAAATGGTAATTATTTGATTCATGTTAACTTCTTTATTGTTGAATACTCCTTGATTGTAAGTTTACCTGAACCTTGTGCAATTATATTATATGTTGAACTGTTGAGGTATCAGTGTAGTTGTTATGTGTTTGTTACGCCTCGATTGTCATTGAGGTTATTGTGTTTTTCCTTGGTGTTCCGCGACTTTATTAGTTATTGTTGAATCCCTTGCCGGGACGTTATTATTTCTGCTATTTATTTTCCCTTGCTTGGATGCTATTGTTACTGTGTGGCTGTTGGTACCATAATGCACGAGGTCTCTGCCGTGCGGTTGTTGTTGGGGATTTACACGAGGTCTTTGCCGTGTTGTTGTCGCTATTAATGTCTTTGCACATGCGGCGTAATAAGGCGAGATACGTTATATATTTACATGTGGGTTGCGCATGTGGTGGAATAAGGTGGGAATATTGTGATGCACGTGTGGCGAAATAAGGCGGTGTTGCTATGTTGTTATTGATTGCACACGTGGCGAAATAAGGAGGGCTATGTGAGGGGCTGATTCTGAAGGACTACGGGTTCAATTTCTGGGAGTTCCTCTATTGTTATTATGAAGGACTACGGGTTCAATTCCCGGGAATTCGTCTGTTGTTATTATGAAGGACTATGGGTTCAATTCTCGGGAGTTCCTATGTTGTTATTATGAAAGACTACGAGTTCAATTCCCAGGAGATCCTCTGTTATTGGTATGCCGGGCTACGGGTTCGATTCACGGAAGTTCCCCATAAACTCAATGTGATATGACTAATAGTTTTATTATTTCTATCCGGGGTGACTGAGACGGGTGCTAATTGTTTCAATTTCTTATACTCGCTAGTTGGCAGGATTCCTGTTAGACACACTTGCACAAGCCTACACGTAGTTGGACCCTTCTATTTGAGATGAATCCCCACTGATTTGACTAAGGGTAGAGATATGACGTTGTTTATCCATTGTATATGTGAAAGTGACTCTAGTTGACTAGATAGTTGCCAGCATTACCGTGTTATTGATGAGGCACGAGATGCCAAGTGTTAGAGTTCATATTCTGGGTATTTCCATGAGTTGTGGCTAATGTGAGAGTTGTGGCAGTATTGAGGAAAGAGTTGGAAATGCTTTATGTAAGCATCATTTCAGAATAGCGACTTAGCGATTTGTTTGGTCTCGTTATGTTGTGATTTCAGGACTTGGGTTGTGATCTACTGTCATTTTTGTATTATCATTTAGGGTGTGTTTGGTATGAAGGAAAATGTTTTCCATGGAAAATGTTTTCCTAGAAAATGTTTTCATGGAAAATGAGTGATTTTATCACTTATTTTCTCTTGTTTGGTTGGTAAGTGGAAAATATTTTCCGGAAAATATTTTCTATGTTTGGTTATAGAGTAAAAAATAGTTTTTTTAGAAAAATATTTTTTTTGCAACTCTCCTACCCCTCCCCTCCCACCCCCCACCCCTCCCCTTCCCGAAGTCTCTAAAAATTGACACAATCTAAAGGAACTAATGTGATGCTTTACTTTTTAACGCAAAAATCGTGTATTTTCGAATCGGTAAATTTATAATTTGTAAACCCGTAAACTTCCGAACTCATAATTTTGGAACTTGTAAAATATTGAGCCTTTAAATGATAAATAATAAAATTAAAAACTGAAAAATATATTTTAAAATTTTTTTTGGGGGGGGGGGGGGGAGGGAGAGGGGGAGGGGGTAGGGGGTGGGTGGTGCAGAAAAATAAGAAAACAGAAATTTAAAATTATAGAAAAAAAAATTAAAGTAAAAGAAATTTTTTTTTGCGGGGTGGGGTGGAGGGGTAGTAGGGTGGATGGTAACGGAAAAATTGAAATTTTTCAAAAAAAAACTATTTTTTGGAGAGGGGGTGGGGTGGGTTGGTGAGGGTGAGAATGGTTGAGAAGGAGCTTTGGAAAATGTTTTCCCTTCTTTTGATAAGGAAAATATTTTCCTCCAATTGGAGGAAAATGAATTAATAAGGAAAATGTTTTCCAAAATATTTAAGCCAACCAAACATGGGAAAATTGGAAAACTTTTTCCAGAAAATGTTTTCCTTCATACCAATCATACCCTTATTGTATCTTGATTTTTCTTATTGTCCGTTATCCTCGTTGTAAATTGTTGTGTTCTTATTTATCCGGATAGTTCTTACATGTTCACATAGCATCTTTATCTTTTCTGTTATATTGTTTATTGACTAGTAGGTGTCATGACTGTTCCTCGTCACTACTTCATCGAGGTTAGTCTTGATAATTACTGGGCACCGCCGTGGTGTGCTCATACTGCTCTTCTACACATTTTTGTTGTGCAGATACAGGTACTATCGTTCAGTTCTGTCATCCTTGGAAGGAGGCATACCGGTAGAGTCTTCAAGGTATATCTGCTACGTCCGCAGACCGAGGAGTCCCTTTTCTAGTTTTATGTAAAAAGTGTAGTTGTTTCAGTATTTCTTCTTGTATAGATATTCTTGAGTTAGAGCCTCTTATGTATCCTCTTAGCTTGTGATTTGTGAGTTTCCGGGTTTTGGGAATTGTCGTAAGTTTTGAGTTTGTTATGCTACGTGTCAAGCGATTCCTTAAGAACCATTTTATTTTGCTAATTCAGTTTGTTTTGCGTGCTTCCGCAAATTTTGGTTATCTTCTGCATTGTTAGGCTTATTATGACGACCCAAAGGGTCATAACTTGTTTTATTAATAATTTTGAGCTTCTAAGGTCCTGAAAACCTCATTTATAGCTGCCTCGATTTGCGTGCACAGTCCGGGCACGAAGCTGAATTTTTTTTATGTTGAAACATATGAAATATGTGAAAAATTGAAGAGTTTTAATATTAATATTGATATGGTTGACTTTGGTCAACAGTTTTGGTAAACGGACCCGGACCCGTGATTTGACGGTCCTAGGAAATCCGTAGAAAAATATGGAACTTGGGCGTGTGCCCGGAATTGAAATCTAAGGTCTATAACCCCGGTAAAAGAATTTTTCTGTTAAATTATTTTTTGAAAATGTTTAAGGAAAATGAAACTGAAATTTGATTAAAAAGTAATGATATCGGGCTCGTATTTTGGTTCCGACGCCCGGTACAGGTCATATATGTTGGTTAAGCGCTTCCTATAAAGTTTGGTTGAAAACGGACGTCGTTTGACGTGTTTCGGCTTTAAATTGAAAATTTTGGGAGTTATGAAATTTTGAATGAAATCTTGAGTTTTAAGGCTTAAATCATTGATTTTGATGTTATTTTGGCGATTTTATCGCGCGAGCAAGTTCGTATAATGTTTTTAAGTCAGTGTACATATTTGGTTTGGAGCCCCGAGGGCTCGGGTGAATTTTGGATAGGCCACGAGATCAATTCTTCATGTTAGAAAGTTGCTGTCAGCACCTGACCTACAGAGTTCGCAAATGCGAACAAATGTTTGCAAATGCGAACTTCCCAGATTTTGCCTGGGTTCGCAAATGCGAACAAAAGTTCGCAAATGCGAACTTCCCAGATTTTGCCTGGGTTCGCAAATGCGAACTTCCCATCCTTGGCTTATTTTTCAAATCCCAGAATTTGGTCGGGGTTCGCAATTGCGAATCCCTGCTCGCAAATGCGAATACAGAGACCTGTAAATCACGATTTCCAGCTTCATTTTTTCATATTTCACAACCCAAAACATCCATTGGCGATTTTTCACGAACTCCCTCTTCTCCAAAACATTGGTAAGTCAACTTTTACTCAATTTCTTCAAACTTTAACATCATCTATCATGTTTTAATCTTCAATTTAAGGTTTTTCATGAGTAAAAATGGGGGATTTGGGTAGAACTTAGGTTTTCATAAAAATTAAGATTTTGACCTCAATTTGAGGTCCGATTAGAGAACAAATTATATATTTGAACTCATGGATGATTGGGTGAATTTATTTTGGTTCGAAACTCGAGTTTCGATCATGTCGGCCCGGGGTCGATTTTTACTCTTCCAGGCAGAATGTTGTAACACTTATATTTAGCCATGTGAACTAGTTTGTTAAGTAGAATTGATTATATTAAGTCAATTGTGTATAGATACGATTGGATTGGAGCCAAATTGGAAAGGAAAAGGCATTGCTACGGATTAAGTTATTCGTAAATATTTGAGGTAAGTGTTTATTCTATCCTAGCTTGAGGGAATAGGAATTGAGTTATGTATGAATTGTTGATTAAGAGTTATTGGTGTTATACCGGTAACGGAGATAAATTGTAGGTTCAATGTCATTTATTGGTTGTATACGGGTAAAGTACATATAAATTGTTGAGTAAGAGTTATTGGTGTCACACCGGTAACAAGGATATATCGTTGATTTATTATCATTTATTGGTTTTACACTGGTAACATAAATATTGTTGAAATGAAGATTATTGGTTTAATACCGGTAATACTTTTATACACTCACTGTTGATCAGAGATTATTGGCTTAATGCCAGTAATATACATTATTAAAGAATTGGGATCGTGTGGCGCGCCGTCCACTTATATATTAAAGAATTGGGATCGTGTGGCGCGCCGACCACTTATATATTAAATAATTTGGGATCGTGTGGCGCACCGACCACTTATATGATAAGAAATGGGATCGTGTGGCAAGCCGACCACAAAGTGATTTGAATCTTGGCATTGGCCATAGTTGCCGGTAGCCTATTTTTACATTTGGGAGCGGGTGATACGCCTACCACAAGATATGAAATGAAAAATGAATTGTGATATGAAAGTAAGATTTGTTCCGTTGACTAGATTACTCTGGATATTGTGAGTTATTGACTGTTATTTCAGATCAGATTCTTTCCTTATAAACGTTCTATAACGTTTTTTGCTGTTGTATATGTATTTATGTTTCAACTGTACAGGTTTATGTGGGTGTTTGGCCTTAGTCTCGTCACTACTTTGCCGGGATAGGCCAGTCACTTACCAACACATGGGGTCGGTTGTGCTGATACTACACTCTGCGTGTTTTTTTGCACAAATACAGGTTACGGACAACAACAACGGTAATAGCACGATTATGGATATTCTGACTACTGAGACTACGAGGTATCCTTGCAGGCGTCCGCATGACCCGTTGTCTCTTCTATCTATGTATTTCATTCTATTATCTCATGTATTCGAGATAAACAGCTTATATTTCTTTCAGACAATTGTGTGTATTATTCTTAGAAGTTCGTGAGTATTGTGACACCAGTCTTGGGTAGTGTATCATGTTTGGGTTTTCTGTATCATATTTGATAAAATTGACTAAGTCTTCCGCTAAGTTCAATTATTCCACTGTAATTAGATGATTTTATTTAAAGTCTTAAGAAGAGAATGGTAACTAATGAAAAATGTAAGTAACAGTCGGCTTGCCTAGCTTCCACTAGTAGGCGCCATCATGACTCCCGATGGTGGGAAATCCGGGTCGTGACAAGTTGGTATCAGAGCACTAGGTTGCACAGGTCTCACAACTCACGAACAACCTTATTAGAGTCTGAGGGATCGGTATGGAGACATCTGTATTTATCCCCTAGAGGCTACATAGTTAGGAAAATATTCCCTTTATTCTTTCTAGTCGTGCGACTTGATCTTTCAAATGTTAATTGAATTTCTACTCTGTTATTCCGCAGATGGCAAGAACACGTGCATCCTCATCTACTGACCAGCAACCCGAGGTCCCAGCAGCGGTAGCTCTCACTAGGGGCAGAGGCCGAGGCCGAGGTCGTCCTAGAGGCCAAGGTAGGGGCAGAGCTTAGCCCCGAGCAGCAGCACAAGTGGCAGAACCTCATGCTCATATCGAGGAGGAGGTTCCAGTCCCAGCAGCTCCAGTAGGCCCAGCTCAGGTCCCAGGAGGGATTATGTTTTCACCAGATCTTCAGGATGCTTTGGTCCGGATAGCAGGTTTTATGGACAGTATCACCAGAGCAGGTTTATTACTAGTAGCACCAGCCATTTCTCAGGCTGGAGGAGGTAATCAGACTCCTACTACGCGCACTCCGGAGCCAGTGATTCCCCAGGCTCAGGTTCCTGTGATTCAGCCAGTTGAGGCAGCTCAGCCTGTTATTGTGACTCAGGCCAATGATGGTGTAGCTATGTCTGCTGACGCGTTATGGAGATTGGACAGGTTTACCAAGCTGTTCACTACCATATTCAGTGGCACTCCTGCAGAGAATCCCCAGGATTTCCTATATAGCTGGCATGAGGTTCTTCGTACTATGGGCATTGTGGAGACTAATGGTGTGGATTTTGCTACTTTTCGATTATCTGGTTCTGCCAAGACTTGGTGGAGGGATTATTGTCTATCCAAACCAGCAGGATCAGCATCTTTGACTTGGGGGCAATTTGCAGAGTTGTTCTTGGAAAATTTCCTTCCAGCAACTCAGTGGGAGGCTCTGCACAGGCAATTTGAGCGTTTTCATCAGGTTTCTATGTCTGTCACAGTACGAGACTAGGTTTGTGGACCTGGATCATCATGCTATTGTCATACTTCCCACAGATCGGGAAAGGGTGAGAAGATTTTTTGGTGGCTTGAATCAGCCAATTCGACTACATGTGGCTTTGGGGGCAGGAACTGAAATCACTTTTCAGGAGGCGGCTAATGCAGCCTGCCGAATCGAGATGGCTCTGTCACAGGGAGCAGGTCATGGATCATGTAAGAGACCCCGTAATTCGGGTAGATTCAGTGGTACCTCGTCGGGAGGTAGGGATTCTCATGATAGAGGCCATCCTCCTAGGCCTTATCAGTTAGCTCTTCAGGTTTCTCATGATGCTTCTGGTGGTCGTAATTTTCAGCCACGCTATTCTGATCAACAGCCTATCAGTGCACCACCACTTTGCTATTTCCAGCAGCCGAGGGCTTGTTTTATGTGCGGCGATCTTAGGCACATTGCAAAGTATTGCCCTCGAGCTTCTAACAGATCTCAGCAGCAGGGTTTCGTGCTATAGTTCAGGCCCCAGTTCCCCCACAGCCTGCCCAGCCAGCTAGAGGAGGGGGTAGAGGACATAAAGGTGGAGGCAGAGGTCATAGAGGTAGAGCTCAGACCGATAGAGGTAGAGACCAGCCAGCAGCTGATCGTCCTAGAGATATTGCTCAGGGTGGTGGGGCACAACCTCGATGTTATGCACTTCCCGCCAGACCAGAGGCTGAGTCTTCTGATGCCGTCATTACAGGTATTATTTTGGTTTGTGATAGAAAGGCATCAGCATTATTTGACCCTGGATCTACATATTCGTACGTGTCCTCCTATTTTGCACCGTACTTGATTCAGCCTAGTGATCCACTAGGTGTTCCTGTTCATGTGTCTACACCAATAGGTGATTCTATTGTGGTTGATCGAGTTCATCGGTCATGTATTATAGTAATTGAGGGTCTTGAGACCCGTGCTGATTTATTGCTCCTAAATATGGTGGACTTCGATATTATATTAGGCATGGACTGGCTATCTCCATATCATGCTATTTTAGATTGCCATGCCAAGATTGTGACTTTAGCTCTGCCGAATTTGCCTCGTATAGAGTGGAAAGGAATTTCAGGTCATACTAGTCGCAATGTTATTTCTTATGTTAAGGCTCAGCGTATGGTTGGAAAGGGATGTTTGGCTTATTTGGCCTATGTTCGTGATTCTAGTACTGAGGTTCCTTCTATTGACTCTGTTCTGTGGTTCGCGAATTTCCTGAAGTATTTCCTTCAGACTTGCCAGGTATGCCGCCCGACAGGGACATTGATTTTTGCATTGACTTGGCTCCAGGCACTCAGCCCATTTCCATTCCCCCATATCGTATGGCTCCGCCATAGTTAAAAGAATTAAAGGAACAATTGCAGGATTTACTTGAAAAGGGTTTCATTAGACCCAGTGTTTCGCCGTGGGGTGCACCAGTATTATTTGTAAAGAAGAAAGATGGTTCGATGAGAATGTGCGTTGACTATTGGCAGTTGAACAAGGTGACTATCAAAAATAAATATCCACTTTCGCGAATTGATGATTTATTTGACCAGCTTTAGGGTGCCGGGGTATTTTTGAAGATAGATTTGAGATTTGGCTATCACAGCTGAAGATTAGGGCATCTGATGTCCCTAAGACAACATTCCGCACTCGGTACGGACATTATGAATTTCTGGTCATGTCTTTTGGGTTGACAAATGCTCCAGCAGATTTTATGGAATTGATGAATCGGGTGTTCCGGCTTTATTTAGACTTGTTTGTAATAGACTTCATTGATGACATATTAATATATTCCCGCAGTCAGGAGGAGCATGCACAATATCTCAGAGTGGCCATGCAGACTCTGAGAGATAACCAACTATATGCAAAATTTTCAAAGTGTGAATTTTGGCTAAGTTCAGTTGCATTCCTGGGTCATATTGTGACGGCAACGGGTATTCAGGTTGATCCGAAGAAGATTGAGGCAGTCAAGAACTGGCCTAGACCGACATCAGCCACAGAGATTCGGAGTTTCTTGGGATTAGCAGGTTATTATCGGCGATTCGTGGAGGGGTTTTCATCTATTGCAACCCCATTGACCGGATTGACACAGAATGGTGTTCAATTTGAATGGTCTGATGAATGTGAGGCGAGCTTTCAAAAGCTCAAGACAGCCTTGACCACAGCACCAATATTGGTTTTACCCACAGGTATGGGACCTTATACTGTTTATTGTGATGCTTCCCGTATTGGGCTTGGTGCAGTGTTAATGCAGGATGGCAAGGTTATTGCCTATGCTTCGAGACAGTTGAAGATTCATGAAAAGAATTATCCAGTACATGATCTTGAATTGGCAGCGATTATTCACGCATTAAAGATCTGGAGGCATTATTTGTATGGTGTAGCATGTGAAGTATACACCGATCATAAGAGTCTTCAGTATTTGTTTAAACAAAAAGAGTTTAATTTGAGGTAGAGAAGGTGGCTAGAATTGCTGAAAGATTATAATGTCACAATTTTATATCATCCGGGAAAAGCAAACGTGGTGGCCGACGCTTTGAGTAGGAAGTCACCCAGTATGGGCAGTCTTGCTTATATTCCAGTCAATCAGAGGCCACTTGCTTTGGATGTTCAGTCCCTGGCCAACCGATTTATGAGGTTGGATATTTCTGAGCCTAGTCGAGTACTAGCTTGCACGATCGCTCGCTCTTCATTATTGGAGCGTATCCGCGATCAACAATATAATGATTCTTATTTATGTGACCTTAGAGACACGGTGCAGCGAGGAGGTGCTAAACAAGTCACTTTAGATGCTGATGGGATCCTAAGGATGCAAGGGCGCATTTGTGTGCCAAATGTTGATGGGCTTAGATAATTGATTCTAGAAGAAGCTCACAGTTTGCGGTATTCTATTCATCCAGGCGCATCGAAAATGTATCAAGATTTGCGGCAGTATTATTGGAAGTGCATAATAAAAAAGGATATTATGGCATATGTGGCACGGTGTCTTAATTGTCAGCAGGTTAAGTATGAACATTAGAGACCCGGCGGTTTATTTCAGAGAATTGAACTTCCTGAATGGAAGTGGGAGCGAATCACGATGGACTTCATTTCTGGACTTTCGATGACTCGGAAGAAGTTTGATGCTATTTGGGTGATTGTTGGATAGGCTGACCAAGTCAGCTCATTTTATTCCTATTGCCACTACCTATTCATCCGAGAGGTTAGTTGGGATTTATATCATGGAGATCGTTCGCCTTCATGGTGTGCCTATCTCTATTATTTCAGATCGAGGTGCACAGTTTGCCTCACATTTATGGAAGGCGGTTCAACGAGAGTTGGGCACGCAAGTTCAGCTAAGTACAGCCTTTTATCCCCAGACGGATGGTTAGTCCGAGAGGACTATTCAGATACTGGAAGATATGCTTCGAGCATGTGTTATTGATTTTGGGGGTTCGTGGGATCAATTCCTGCCTTTGGCAGAGTTTTCTTATAATAATAATTATCAATCGAGCATCCCTATGACTCCTTATGAAGACTTGTATGGTAGGCGGTGTCGTTCTCCGGTTGGATGGTTTGAATCGGGAGAAGCTCGGTTATTGGGTACAGATTTAGTTCAGGAGGCCTTAGATAAGGTCAAGATTATTCGAAGATAGGCTTCGCACAGCTCAGTCTAGATAAAAGAGCTATGCGGATCGCAAGGTTCGAGATATAGCTTTCATGATTGGGGAGCGAGTATTGCTCCGAGTGTCGCCTATGAAGGGCGTGACGAGATTTGGAAAGAAGGGCAAACTTAGCCCTAGGTTTATTGGCCCATTCGAGATTCTTGATCGTGTGGGAGAGGTGGCATATAAACTTGACTTTCCACCTAGCTTATCAGCTGTATATCCAGTCTTTCATGTGTCAATGCTCCGAAAATATCATGGCGATCCATCGCACATGTTAGATTTCAGCACTGTCCAATTGGACAAAGATTTGTCCTATGTAGAGGAGCTGGTAGCTATTCTAGATCGGCAGGTTCGACAGTTGAGGTGGAAGAGTTTTCCTTCTGTGAGAATTCAGTGGAGGGGTCAGCCTCCTCAGGCATCGACCTGGGAGTCCGAGTCTGACATGCGGAGCCGATATCCTCATCTATTCCGTGACTCAGGTACTTCTTTCTTTTGTCCGTTCGAGGACGAACGATTGTTTTAGAGATGGAGAATGTGATAACCCAAAGGGTCATCACTTGTTTTATTAATCATTTCGAGCTTCTATTGTCCCGAAAACTTCATTTATAGTTGCCTCGATTTGCGTGCATAGTTCGGGCGCATATGAAATATGTGAAAAATTTGAAGAGTTTTGATATTAATATTGATATAGTTGACTTTGGTCAACATTTTTGGTAAACGGACCCGGACCCGTGATTTGACGGTCCTAGAAAATCCGTAAGAAAATATGGAACTTAGGCGTGTGCCCGGAATTAAAATCCGAGATCTAGAACCCCGGTAAAAGAATTTTTCTATTAAATTGTTTTCTTAAAATGTTTAAGGAAACTGAAACTGAAATTTGATTAAAAAGTAATGATATAGGGCTTGTATTTTGGTTTCGATGCCCGGTACAGGTCATATATGTTGGTTAAGCACTTCCTGTTAAGTTTGGTTGAAAACGGACGCCGTTTGACGTGTTTCGACTTTAAATTGGAAATTTTGGGAGTTATGTAATTTTGAATGAAATCTTGAGTTTTAAGGCTCAAATCATTGATTTTGATGTTATTTTAGCGATTTGATCGCGCGAGCAAGTTCGTATGATGTTTTTAAGTCAATGCACATATTTGGTTTGGAGCGCCGAGGGCTCAGGTGAATTTTAGATATGCCACGAGATCAATTTTTCATGTTAGAAAGTTGCTGTCAGCACCTGACCTGTAGAGTTCGCAAATGCGAATAAATGTTCGCAAATGCGAACTTCCCATATTTTGCCTGGGTTCGCAAATGCGAACAAAAGTTCGCAAATGAGAACTTCCCAGATTTTGCCTGGGTTCGCAAATTTGAACAAAAGATCGCAAATGCGAACTTCCCAGATTTTTGCCTGGTTTCGCAAATGCGAACAAAAGTTCGCAAATGCGAACTTCCCATCATTGGCTTATTTTTCAAATCCTAGAATTTGGTCGGGGTTCGCAATTGCGAACCCCTGCTCGTAAATGCGAACATGGAGACTTGTAAATCATGATTTTCAGCTTTATTTTTTCATATTTCACAATCCAAAACATCCATTGGCGATTTTTAACGAACTCCCTCTTCTCCAAATCATTGGTAAGTCAACTTTTACTCAATTTCTTCAAACTTTAACATCATTTATCATGTTTTCATCTTCAATTTAAGGTTTTTCATGGGTAAAAATGGGGGATTTGGGTAGAACTTAGGTTTTCATAAAAATTAAGAATTTGACCTTAATTTGAAGTCCGATCAGAGAACAAATTATATATTTGAACTCATGGATGATTTGGTGAATTTATTTTGGTTCGAAACTCGAGTTTCGATCATGTGGGCCCCGGGTCGATTTTTACTATTCCGGGCTGAATGTTGTAAAACTTATGTTTAGCCATGTGAACTAGTTTGTTAAGTAGAATTGATGATATTAAGTCAATTATGTATAGATACGATTGGATTGGAGCTAAATTGGAAAGGAAAAGGCGTTGCTACAGATCGAGTTATTCGTAAACATTTGAGGTAAGTGTTTGTTCTATCCTAGCTTAGGGGAATAGGAATTGAGTTATGTATGAATTGTTGATTAAGAGTTATTGGTGTTATACCGGTAACGGAGATAAATTATATGTTCAATATCATTTATTGGTTGTATACGGGTAGAGTACATATAAATTGTTGAGTAAGAGTTATTGGTGTTACACCGGTAACGGGGGTATATCGTTGATTTATTATCATTTATTAGTTTTACACCGGTAACATATATATTGTTGAAGTGAAGATTATTGGTTTAATACTAGTAATACATTTATGCACTCACTGTTGATCAGAGATTATTAGCTTAATGCCGGTAATATACATTATTAAAGAATTGAGATCGTGTGGCGCGCCGTCCACTTATATATTAAAGAATTGGGATCGTGTGGAGCGCCGACCACTTATATATTAAAGAATTTGGAATCGTTTGGCGCGCCGATCACTTATATGATAAGAAATGGGATTGTGTAGCACGCCGACCACATGGTGATTTGAATCTTGGAATTGGCCATAGTTGCCGGTAGCCTATTGTTACATTTGGGAGCGGGTGGTACGCCTACCACAAGATATTAAATGAAAAAGGAATTTAGACATGAAAGTAAGATTTGTTTTGTTGACCAGATTACTCCGGATATTGTGAGTTATTGACTGTTATTTCAGAGCATTTTCTTTCCTTATAAGTGTTTGATAATGTTTTCTGCTGTTGTATATGTATATATATATTTCAACTGTACAGGTTTATGTGGGTGACTGGCCTTAGTCTCGTCACTACTTCGTCGGGATAGGCCAGGCATTCACCAGCACATGGGGTCGGTTGTGCTGATACTACACTCTACGCTCTTTTTGCACAGATACAGGTTACGGACAACAACAGTGGTAGTAGCACGATTGTGGATATTCTGACTACTGAGACTACAAGGTAGCCTTGCAGGCATCCGCAGGACCCGTTGTCTCTTCTATCTATGTATTTCATTCTGTTATCTCATGTATCCGAGATAAACAACTTATATTTCTTCAGACAATTGTGTGTATTATTCTTAGAAGTTCGTGAGTATTGTGACACCAGTCTTGGGTAGTGTATCATGTTTGGGTTTTCTGTATCATATTTGATAAAATTAACTAAGTCTTCCGCTAAGTTTAATTATTCTGCTGTAATTATATGATTTTGTTTAAAGTCTTAAGAAGAGAATGGTAACTAATGAAAAATGTAAGTAATAGTCGGCTTGCCTAGCTTTCACTAATAGGCGCCATCATGACTCCCGATAGTGGGCCGACTTCCACTAATAGGCGCCATCATGACTCTCGATAGTGGGAAATCCGGGTCGTGACACTTACCTAGTCGTAGGAACTAGGTGCCATCACGACATGTTCATGGAGGGTGAACTAGGGTCGTGACAAGTTGGTATCAAAGCTCTAGGTTCATAGGAGTCACATATCACAAGGCAGTTTATTAGAGTCTCGTGGATCGGTATGGATACGTCTGTACTTATCTGCGAGAGGCTATGTAACTGTTAGGAAAATTTCACTTCATTTGATTTCTCTGTCGTGCAAGATTTTGACATCCATAATCTTAAACCCATGTCTTCTACTCTCTCACAGATGGTGAGGACACGTACTATCCGAGGTGATCAGGCACCCGCGCCCCCTGGTGCAGCCGCCGGAGGTCAGGGTCGAGGTAGAGTTCGAGGACGCGCACGTAGTGCAGCGAGAGCACCTGCGCGAGCTGCCGCTGATACACCACCAGCAGATCCAGCCAGAGCCAAGGCACCCGACACGCCTACTGTTACTACTACCCCAGCCGTTCAGGAGACTGTGGCATAGTTCATGAGTATGTACACTACTTTGGCTCAGGCCGGATTATTTCCCTTTGCTGCAGCCACACCCCAGGTCGGGGGAGGAGCACAGACTCTCGCTGCCCGCACTCCTGAGTAGCGAGTGCATGTTGAGCAGGTTCCCGAGATTATTCTTGCGCCTCATGTGGCACCAGTTCACCCCGAGGGTATGGTAGCGGTTTCCGAGCAGGAAGAGGTGAGACTAAAGAGGTTCAAGAAGTATAGCCCTTCGATATTCAGTGGATTAGCATCAGACGATGCATTGGGGTTCCTTGATGAGTGTTATCGTATTCTCCGTACTATGGGTATCTCGGGATCGAGTGGGATTTCCTTCACTACTTTCCAGCTTCAAGGGGCTGCCTATGATTGGTGGTGCACCTATGAGTTAGACAGTCCAGACGAGGCAGCTTCATTGACCTGGACTCAGTTTTCAGATATGTTTCTGAGAGAGTTTGTCCCTTAGAGCCTCAGGGATGCATGGCGCGTGGAGTTTAAGCATTTGCGCCAGGGTGCCATGACCCTTTCGGAGTATGCTGTTTGTTACACCAGTTTGGCTAGACGTGCCTTAGCCTTGGTTTCCACTGTTCACGAGAAGGTTCGCCGGTTCATCGAGTGGCTTATTCCTAGCATCAGGTCCAGCATGGCCCATGAGTTGGAATGGACATTCTATATCAGCAGGTGGTGAACATTCCCATGAGGATAGAGACTATGTATGCTAGAGAGAGAGAGAGGGCAGGCAGAGTCATGAGAGAGAGAGTAGACGAGATCATGAGGTAGAGTTGGAGGAGGCGAGGAGGCCTCGTAGGTCGGTGAGATATACTAGTCCTTATTATGGGCGTAGGGCACGTCATGGTAGAGGTTTTGTGGGTCAGTCAGTTCAGTTCGTGTTTCAGGCTTTGCATGGTGACTCAGGTGTTCATGGGTCTCGAAGGACCCATACCACACCGTTCTCACCGCCTCGTCAGCAGAGATGATGCTTTGAGTGTGGAGATACTAGCCACATGGTGAGAGATTGTCCTAGACTTCGGACTGATGTGATGCAGCAAGGTATTCATACAGGGAGAGGGCGCCCAAGAGGGGGAGGCCCATCTCATTGATGTGTTTCATATAGTGGGCTTGAGGCCGGTGCGCCAGCTAATGTCACCCATGTACGAATTCAGTTGTTATAGAAAGGCACTATCTATAGCTTGTCACAATTCTACTTATTAGGATGATTTCCTTATTTGTTGTTTCATTTATGGGAGTGCTTCATGATTTGCACTCTGTCTATGTGGTTATCCCGTTGGGAGATTTAGTGAGTGATAGTTATGTCTATCGTCTGTTCTAGCCGTTGTCGAGAGTTATTAGGCTAGCGGTATTTTTCCAGTTGTCCGATTCTGGTAGGCTTGATGTGATTTCCGAGCATTCTTGGCTACGAGCTGTGATTCTTATGCTCTACCGGTGTGGGGCTAGTTATGTGTAAATCGTAGATAGAAGTGATCTAGTGAGAGTTTCTAGATGGGTTGATGTGTACACTACTTATGATCCAATGTTGAGGGCGAGACCCTCATGATTTCACATGATTCGATATGTTGAGACCGAGCTACGTACCGTGGTAAAAGTTATACATGTATAAGATTTTGTGAGACCGTTATATGTTTTTATTCCTTCTTGTTAGATGTATTATAGAATTGTGTTTTAGAAGAATTTTGTGCTTGTTTAACTGTTTGTTAGTTCTCTTATGTGTTCCGTTTCTCATATTCCTTCATTTTCGTTCTATGCTCCTTGAGTTTCAGTTTATGGGGTGTACTCATTGGTATGGGCTAAGATTTGGTTAATCGGGTATTTTTCCATGTGATTCTCGTGGTTGTTGTATCGTCACCAATGGTATGGGTGACTGAAAAGAGTTCCTATTGAACATGAGGCTTATGGCCGGTACAGATTTGATCTTAGGCATTTTATTGCTATCAGAGATGTTATTCCAGGACTAAATGTGGTATGTCGTGTTGCGTGGATGTACTCTGTGTGTGTTGGCTTGTGTTGAATTAGCTAGGTGAGACCGGTACCGGGTATGGACTTGGAAGTCTTTTGGAAATAGATGAAAGATGATGAATCTGGTTTGAAGGCTTAATGGTATTGGTAGAAAAGTTAAATTTCAGTTGAGATGGTGTCATCAAGCTTGAGTAGATTGGGGTGACGTGGGATCACCCGCGGGTGTACGTTGGAAGTGCGCATTCAGTGATTAAAGACTTCAGGTGTGTTCTCTATGCTCGTTCGAGGACGAACGAATGTTTAAGTGTGGGAGGATGTAACGACCCGACCGGTCGTTTATAGAATTTATGCCCCGATCCCCCGTTAACTGCTCCCCATAAGTTCATTTCTACTATTTTGGTTTGCCGGGATGTTCGGTGTTAGGATTCATAGTGTTTTGGGACACTTAGTCCCTATATGGGAGCTTAAGAGTTGAAAGATGGTCCGTGTTTGGAAAAGTGTTAAAACGACCTCGGAATGGAAATCCGATAGTTCTGTTAGCTCCGTTAGTTGATTTGGGGTGGGGAGGGTGTTCGGAATGAATTTTGGGGATTCATAGCTTATTTAGGCTTGAAATGCCGAAGTTTGAATTTTTGAAGTTTCCAGTCCGATAGTGAGTTTTTATTCCAAGGGTCGGAATTTAATTCCGGAAGTTTTTGTAGCTTCGTTATGTCATTTTGGACTTGTCTGCAAAATTTGGCGTCATTCCGAGTTAAATTAATAGGTTTCGATATGAGATTCGATAATTGAAGATTTGGAAGTTCATAAGCTTGATTTTTGGTTTGATTCGTCATTTTGATGTTGTTTTATGTGATTTAAAACTTTGAGCGAGTCCGTGTTAGGTTATATGACTTGTGTGTGTGATTAGACGAGGTCCCGGGTGTCTCGGGTGAGTTTCAGATAGGTTTTGGCTATGTTGCGCTTGTTTTGGATGCTTCGTCGTCGTTTCTTCAAGCAAGAAATGATACCATATTAAGCAAATGAGATCCAAATTTAGTTTTGTTTGAACCATTAGATCCGTAACAAAATTGCGGAGTCATAGGAAAAAGAATCATCGAATTTGGACATTGTATGAGGAAGTTATGCTTATTTCCGTGTCGGGAAAATTGCTAGTTTCTTCTATTTCGCAAATGCGAACATTTTCATTGCATATGCGATGCTTAGTTCGCAAATGCGAACTTTTTGTCGCAAATGCGACTTCTGCCAGCCCTTTTTTGTTCGCAATATCCAAGGGTTCGCAATTGCGAACCCTAGGTCGCAAATGCGACATCTGAGGCCTGTTAAGTGAGGTTTTTGACGGGATTTTCACCTATTTTCAATTTTCTAAAACCCTAAACCTCCATAGGCGATTTTCCAAAGATACAAACTTCTCCAAATCATTGGGTAAGTGTCTCTAATTCCTTTCCAACTATATTTTGTGATTATATGTTAGATTTAACATCCAATTCATGAGAATCTAAAGGAAAATTTGGGAAAAATTGTGAAATCTTTCAAAAATGTTAAATGATGATTTGAATGACCAAATGGTATCGGAATTAGATAATTTTTATATGGGTGAACTCGTAGCGGAATGGGTGTTCAGTTTTTGTAATTTTTTTCGGGTTCCGTGATACGGGCCTGAGGATTTGGCTTTTTTTGACTTTTTGCAAATTGTGTAAGAATCATAATTTTGTCAATTGAAATTGTTTTCTCTTGCATTGTTTGATGTATTCAAGTTCTTTTTGGCTAGATTGAGCCAAGAATTCATGAATTGGTAAAGGAAAAGCTAAATTGAGTATTAAATTGGCCGGATTGAGGTAAGTATCTTGCCTAACCTTGTGTGGGGGACCTCCCCTTAGGATTTGAGTCTTCTCTGTTGATTGTAGTCCTTGTACGTGAGGTGACGAGTGCGTGCACGGATTTAATTGTGGTAAATTGTCCCTTTTAGGTTCTTAGACTTGTGAAATTCACCGAGTAGGAAGATAATATTGATACGATTAAGTACCCTGTTATTAGTTTCACCTCTACATGTCTTGATTGATATTTGTTGCTCTTCTTGATTTATTTCTGCTGTTAAATGGGCTTTTACGTGTTTAAACTAAAGATAAGTACCCTTCTATATTCATAATGCCCACCCTAACTACTCGCCTTTAATTGGAAATTCATAAATATTATATCTCATATAATTAGTCGGTTTTAATTGGAAGAAAGATAGATATCTCATAATTAATTGATATTTCTTAGATGGTAATTATTTGATTCATGTTAACTTCCTTAGTGTTGAATATTCCTTGATTGTAAGTTTACCTATAACCTTGTGCAATTATATTATATGTCCAACTGTTGAGGTATCAATGTAGTTGTTATGTGTTTGTTACGCCTCGATTGTCGTTGAGGTTATTGTGTTTTTCCTTGGTGTGCCGCGACTTTATTAGTTATTGTTGAATCCCTTGCCGGGACGTTATTATTTCTGCTATTAATTTTCCTTTGCTGGGATGCTATTGTTACTGTGTGGCTGTTGGTACCATGATGCATGAGGTCTCTGCCGTGCAGTTGTTGTTGGGGATTTATACGAGGTCTTTGCCGTGTTGTTGTTGCTATTGATGTCTTTGCACATGCGGCGTAATAAGGGGAGATATGTTATATATTTATATGTGGTTTGCGCATGTGGTGGAATAAGGTGGAAATATTGTGATGCACGCGTGGCAAAATAAGGCGGTGTTGCTATGTTGTTATTGATTGCACACGTGGTGAAATAAGGAGGGCTATGTCAAGGGCTGATTATGAAGGACTACGGGTTCAATTCCCGGGAGTTCTTCTGTTGTTATTATGAAGGACTACGGGTTTAATTCCCAGGAGTTCCTCTGTTGTTATTATGAAGGACTACATGTTCAATTCTCGGGAGTTCCTCTATTGTTATTATGAAGGGCTACAAGTTCAATTCCTGGGAGATCCTCTGTTATTGGTATGCCGGGCTACGGGTTCGATTCCCGAAAGTTCCCCATAAACTCAATGTGATATGACTGATAGATTTATTATTTCTATCCGGGGTGAATGAGCCGGGTGCTAATTATTTCAATTTCTTACACTTACTAGTTGGCAGGATTCCTGTTAGATACACTTGCACAAGCATACATGTAGCTGGACCCTTCTATTTGAGATGAATCCCTTCTGATTTGACTAAGGGTAGATATATGACGTCGTTTATCCATTGTATATGTGAAAATGACTCTAGTTGACTAGATAGTTGCCAGCATTGCCGTGTTATTGATGGGGCACGAGATGCCAAGTGTTAGAGTTCAGATTCTGGGTATTTCTATGAGTTGTGGCTAATGTGAGAGTTGTGGCAGGATTGAGGAAAGAGTTGGAAAGGCTTTATGTCAGCATCATTTCAGAATAGCGACTTAGCAATTTGTTTGGTCTCGTTATATTGTGATTTTAGGACTTGGGTTGTGATCTACTGTCATTTTTGTATTATCATTTATTGTATCTTGATTTTATTATTTTCCGCTATCCTTGTTGTAAATTGTTGTGTTCTTATTTATCCAGACAGTCCTTACATATTCACATAGCACCTCTATCTTTTCTGTTATATTGTTTATTGACTAGTAGGTGTCATGACTATTTCTCGTCACTACCCCATCAAGGTTAGTCTTGATACTTACTGGGCACCGCCGTGGTGTGCTCATACTGCTCTTCTACACATTTTTGTTGTGCAGATACAGGTACTTTC
The DNA here is from genome assembly GCA_032618575.1 of Nicotiana noctiflora. Taxonomy (NCBI): domain Eukaryota; kingdom Viridiplantae; phylum Streptophyta; class Magnoliopsida; order Solanales; family Solanaceae; genus Nicotiana; species Nicotiana noctiflora. The sequence goes on from JASVEL010007439.1 coordinate 27,073, forward strand.
GTTCGGTTCTGTTAGCCTTGGAAGGAGGCATACCGGTAGAGACTTCAAGGTATATCTCCTACGTCCGCAGACCGAGGAGCCCATTTTTCTAGTTTTCTGTAAAAAGTGTAGTTGTTTCTGTATTTCTTCTTGTATAGATATTCTTGAGTTAGAACCTCTTATGCATCCGCTTAGCTTGTGATTTATGAGTTTCCGAGTTTTGGGAATTGTCGTAAGTTTTGAGTTTGTTATGCTACGTGCCAAGCGGCACCTTAAGCACCATTTTATTTTGCTAACTCAGTTTGTTTTGCTTGCTTCCGCAAATTTTGATTATCTTCCGCATTGTTAGGCTTACCTAGTCGTAGGAACTAGGTGCCATCACGACATGTTCATGGAGGGTGAACTAGGGTTGTGACATATATAATATTGTATAAATATGTATAAGTGTGTATATATGCTTATAATATTGTATAATTTAGATTTTTTTGTAATGTATAAGTGTGTATATAGAAGGGCCGGCTTGGCTCAGCGGTAAGCTTGCTTGCCGTGGTGTGTCAGGTCGCAGGTTCGAATCAGCCTCTCTGCAAAGCAGGGGGAAGGCTGCCTAGAGTATTCCCTTCCCCAGACACCCACAAAGTGGGTATTGAACTGGGTCGGCCCTTTCTTTATAAGTGTGTATATACATTGTATGTGTATAATAGGCATCCATGGATGTTTGACACTTTCTTCTTTTCTTCTTCTTTGTCTTACTTTTCTGATATACATTATTAGAGATTGTATATACAAGGTTATACAAAGTTATACATCATTATACAAGTAATGCACATGTGTAGTTAAATCTAAAATTAAAATTTTATATGTTCAATCTTTGTATAATCGACTTTTCTTGTTGATTTATTTGCAAAATCATGAATGTGTAATCATTTTTTTTATTTTTTATGTTTTATTTATGCTAGTTGGAACTTGGAAAAGAAGATAATTTAAAGTTTTCAAGTTGCATTATATATGAATTTGAATTTTTTGTAGATGGAATAGGAATATATACAAACTTGGAAAATTAGAATAAAAAAATCATCGGGATTTTCATGCTTGAAGCCTATTGTTAATGGGCTACAGATTTGCAAAGGTGTAACTAAATTATTCTACTATAATGCATATAGGTGGATTATATTTTTGTGTAATTCTCCCTTTATAATTACCCTTGCATTATAGGAGTCACTTTAAGTTGTACTTAAATGCTTATCAACTAAAAAGAAAAAAGAGATAAAGAAAACACAAGCATAATCGAGTCCAAAAAAATCAGGATTTTTACCTAATTATACTATAATAGAAACCTATATACCACATTTATTTATGGTGCTTATTAATTACTTTGTATATCTATATTTACTACTTCTATACAAAATCATAAAAAAGGAAGAAATTCAAGATCCTTTAACTCTAGCATATTAGTTACATGATACCCAACCTCCTTTTTCAATAATTCCCTATACATTTAAAATTCTTTCCCTTTTCAAAGGGTTACAAAAAGATCTTCTCTCTTTCTTAATAATTATCCAAAATTATTCTTACCCACAGTAAGAATATTCGTTTATCCACTTTTATCCAAAATCTTACTTACCCATTGTTATCCCTTCCCCCACTCCCCCCCCCCCCAAAAAAAACTGCAGATTTTTTTTTACTCTTCCAAGGCTTTTAAAATTTGATTCCCTCTTTTTTACTAATCACCCAAAATCTTCATTTTTTAAATTGATATAACACAGATGAAATTCGAAAATATTGCTCTAGAATCAAGTGTGTTAAGTTTTGAATCTTGTTTTCTTTATTTCTAAGATCTTTACTATATGTGACTTGTATATGATATATCAATACCCAAAATAATACTCGATACAATACTAATACAATTATAATATGATTATATTAAATTTTTAGTATGGAATTGTAATTCAAACGTGAAGAAGATGACGATCATAATTTTGTCACAAATTTTCAGAAATGTATCGTAATTGTATTAAAATTATATATGTATTATTGTTGCACGAATTGTATTAAAAATGTATGATTATTGTATATCCATTTCATATTGTTACGAGTATTTGTGCGTTCATGGAGAATTTCACATAATTGTATATTAATTTATTAGTATTGTATCATGTATTATTGTGGGTCTTAGTATACCAAATACAAGTTAGATACAATCGTGATACAAGTATGTGTGACGACCCGGCCCGTCGTTACGGGAATTACCACCCCGTTATGTTGAAATTTTATGTTTTATGCTTTTATATCAGTGTTAAAGTCTATCGGGTGAGTTAGGAGTGATTTGGATTGGAAATGAGGCATATAGCCTTTGTGAAGGAAACTTGAATAAGGAAAGTCAACCCGGAGTTGACTATTTGGTTAGAGGGCTCGGAATCGGATTCTGATGATTCGGTTAGTTCCGGGAGGTGATTTGTGACTTAGGGGGGCGATCGGAATTGAATTTGGAGACCCGGTGTAGAAATAGGCTTGAATTGGCTAAGGTTGAATTTTGGCGAAATCCGAACGGTAGGTGAGATTTTGATCCGGGGTCGGAATGGAATTCCGACAGTTGCAGTAGCTCCGTTAGGTGATTTTGGATGTTCCTGCAAAATTTCAGGTCATTCGGACGTTGTTTAGTCGGGTTTTTGATTGATTGTATAATTCGGAATGTTTTAAGGAATTTAGGCTTGAATTCGATGCGAATTATGGGTTTTGATGTTGTTAGACGTGTTTTGAGGATTTGAGCAAGTTCGAATAAGGTATTAAGATGTGTTGGTGTGTTTGGACGAGGTCCCGGGGGCCTCGGGATGTTTTCGGATGGCTAAACGGGAGAAAATATTTAAAAATTGCAGACTTGTGCTTTGGTTCTGTTGTTTTCGCTCCTGCGGAAATGGGGGCGCAGCAGCGAGTCCGCAGGAACAGACGAGGGGCGCAGGAGCGCTTGGCATCGCAGAAGCGAAATCTTTTCCGCTGAATCGGCGTCGCTGGTGCGAGTGGGTGACCGCAGAAGCGGACTTGATGAGTAAGGGGAAAGTCCGCAGAAGCGGATTCTAGACCGCATAGGCGAGTCCGCAGGAGCGGACTCTGGAGCGCAGAGGCGGAAAGGACCGCGGGGGCGGAAGAAATTCTGCAGAAGCGGACTCATAGGAGCGGTCCTTGGATCGCCGGTGCGGAAATGGCCAAAAGGGCCTGGGTTCGCAGAAGCGACCAATTGGTCGCAGAAACGGTTCCGCAGGGGCGGAAAATGGTCCGCAGAAGCGAAAATCGCAGTGAGTTAAGTGTATCCGAAGTTAGAAAATTTCAGAAACATTTCACACATTTGGGTCTCGGCTTTAGAGGCGATTTGGGCGATTTTGAAGAGAAACTCAAGGGAAATCATCAGGTAATCAACTATGGACTTAAACTATGATTAGTATTGGTAATATTATGCCATTATATCATGAAAATGGAGGAATTTGGGGTAATTTATGGAGGATTTAGCCCTAGGCTTGAACTTTAGAAAATCAAGGTTTTGAATGGGCAAATGGAGTCCGAATTTGGTAAAATTGATATGCTTACACTCGTATTGAGATGAGGGTTCCGAATATGTGACTTTTGTAATTTTTCGACAAGCATACCGAAAGTCAGGTTTTGACAACTTTGGGAATTTTGATGTAAATTGAGTTGTATTGATTGGGTGTCATCCCATTGGCCTAATTTGTTGTGTTTCTACTGTATTTGATCAGATTCTACGCGTGCGGAGCTTGATTCTCGTGGCAAGTGCATTGCGGAGTAGTCGTCGCGCCGTATTGAGGTGAGTAATAGATGTGGGTGATGACCAGCGGGTTCGAAACCCCGGTATACCACTTTGTGACGCTGTATAGCGGCGAGACACGTACTCTCTTGTGAGTGCGGGTCGATTGTGATTGGGGACTATGGCTTAGTCCGACTTGTTGATACTGTATTATGATATTAGGCTATTCTTGAGCCGTCTAACCTCCTTCTCGGATGGTTGCATATTATATATTGTGATAATGGCCACTCTTGAGCCGAGGAACCCCCTTCTTGGGCGGTTGAGTATAATTGTGGGCCGTGAGCCAGTTATTGGATCCCGTGAGGATCGTTATCATTGTCTTATCATATTGACATGTTAGTTACTACCAGTGTGTAGCTATTCCTGTTATCATGCTATTTCCAATCTCTGGAACTTGGTATTACTGTTTTCCAACTGAAAAATGATAAAAAGGGTTTTCAAACTACTTTTGAGCCTGCAAGGCTGTATTTGCATATTAGCTGACTGGTAGTTGATCGGGCTGCGCGCCGCAGCAGTATATATGTTGGATCGGACTGCACGCCGCAGTGATATTGTGCTTGGGCTGTAGGAGCCCCTCCGGAGTCTGAACCCCCACAACGAGCACGGGTACCCAAATTGGATCGGGCTACGCGCCGTTGCGGTCATTTCATGCATTGCATTGCATTTAGCTACACCTGCTAGCTGTTATACTTGTTGTTGATATTGTTGGCTCTCTACTGTTGATATTGAACTGTTACAGGGTATTAATTACAGCTTTACATTGTGCTTTACTGCGGATTTCTTATCTACGCTGTCTTACCCCTGTTTATTACCACTGAGTCTGGCAGTACTCATTTTACTCCCTGCACCTTGTGTGCAGATCCAGGTACCTCTCAGCAGACTTGATCCAGTAGCTGTTCGAGGCGACATCTGTGGGATATTCGAGGTAGCTGCAGAGTCCGCAGGACCCGATATTCCTTCTTACTGTCTTTTAATTCTGTATTGATATTTCTTTTCGCACTTGGTATCTTGTAAACCCTTATACACTTATGTTCATTAGAGGCTCATGACTCTTGACCCTTCGGTCTATGGGAGTTGGTATGCGTTGGGACTTGGTTCCCCTATTTCGATATATCCATCACTGTTATTTTACAATTGTTATGCTTAAACGGGATAAGGCGAGCTCATAGCTCTATGATTGTTGTTGATTGGTCGGGCTAGCCTAGCAGCGTGCTGGGTGTCATCACGACCGGTTAGTAGAGTCTTGTGGATCGGTACGGGGACGCCTGTTCTTATCCTCGGAAGGCTGTGAACCTTTAGGAAACACTTCACATTTCTTGGAATTCTTATCGTGCGCACTCGATTCAGCTTGTAATTTTGAAAATTCCTTTCGCACGTCTGTGTACGCATCGAGCGCTCAGTAATATAATTGCCTTATGGCTTGCGATTCCCCGATCGAGGGGCGAGATATAATCTTCGTGAGTTCATGTTGGGCCAGTCGGGAGGACTTGAGGCCAGATCCTTGTCTATGGCTTGAGCATGACCCGCCCGTTGTACCTATTCAGGAGCAGCCCTAGTGGCTGATGCTCCAGCATCCCCAGTTTAGGCCCAGACGGTATCTATTGCTATTCCTGGTCTTTAGGAGACTCTGGCCCAGATATTATCGGTGTGTTCTGGATTGGCTCAGGTAGTATCAGCTACCGCTACTGTAGCGACATCCCAGACAGGGGGTGGTCAGCATACCCCTGCAGCTCGCATACCTGAGCAGGTGGTTCAGGGACTTCAGACGCCGGAGGCGGTCCTCGCTCAGGTGGTTGCACCAGTTATTCCTCCAGCTGCACCAGCTCCAGAGCATATGGTTCAGGTTATGCCCGATGACGAGCAGCGTCATCTCGAGAGGTTTGGTAGACTCCAACCACCCCATTTCAGTGGCGCTGAGGGCGAGGATGCCCAGGGTTTCTTAGATAAGTGTCAGAGGATGTTGCGGACGGCTGGTATTCTTGAGTCCAGCGGAGTTTCATTTACTACCTTTCAGTTCACCGGTCCCGCATTTGATTGGTGGGAAGAGTTTGAGAGGCGTAGGCCTGCAGGAGCAGCACCTCTCACATGGCAGCAGTTCTCTACTCTCTTTCTAGAGAAATATGTACCTCAGTCTCGTCGCGAGGAGCTATGTCGCCAGTTCGAGTGGTTGGTTCAGGGCGACATGTCTGTGACCCAGTATGAGCTCAGATTCACACAGTTGGCTAGGCATGCCACATGGATGATCCCTAATGATAGGGAGAGGATCACGAGGTTCATTGATGGCCTCAACTACTCTATCCGCATTCTTATGACCAGAGAGAGAGTTTTGTCATCATCGTTTGAGCAGGTTGTTGATATGACACGCTCCATTGAGGCGGATCGTCGCCGAGAGAGAGGGAGCGGGAGGCCAAGAGGCCTCGTGGTTTTGGCAGTTTCAGTGGTGCTCCATCTAGAGGGCATTCCCAGCAGAGCACAGGTCGCTCATCTAGACCTTCTCATTCGGGCCGCCCACAGCAGAGCGGAGGTTCTTATGGTCGTGGTCGACGTGGGTTTCAGCAGGGTCGCTCATCGCTAGTGCCCTTCTAGCCCGGGTGCAAGACCTACTTCATCGGCCCGTGGTTCTTCTCGCGGCGAGGGGTTCCCTTCGGTCCCTTCTCCAAGCACCGGGTGCATGTTACGAGTGCGGTGAGTTTGGCCACACGAGGAGACAGCTGCCCTCGACTCCGTAGGGACAGGACTCGAGCAGAAGGATCAGCCCTCATCTTCAGCGCCATCTCAGCCTAGCAGAGGTGGAGGTCAATCTTCTCGTGGTCGCCCCGTGGGCGAGGAGAGATCCCGTGGAGGCCGGCACGATTCTATGCACTTCCCGACAGGCGTGTGATGCTTGCCTCCGATGCAGTGATTACAGTTATCATTTCTGTCTGTCACATAGATGCCTCTATTCTATTTGATCCAGGGTCCACATATTCTTACGTGTCCTCTTATTTTGCACATCACTCGGGTGCGACTCGTAGTAGTCTTGATTTTCCTGTTCATGTATCCACCCCCGTGGGTGATACGATTGTCGTGGATCATGTCTATAGATCCCTGTGTTATATCTATCGGGGGTCTGGAGACCCAGGCAGATTTGTTATTGTTGGGTACGGTGGACTTTGATGTTATATCGGGTATGGACCGGTCGTCTCCGTACCACGCTATATCGGACTGTCATGCGTAAGACAGTTACGTTGGCCATTCCTGGTATTTCTCATATTGAGTGGCGGGGTTCGACTAATTTCGTCCCTAGCCGTGTCATTTCGTTCCTAAAAGCTCGGAAGATGGTTGAAAAGGGTGTTTATCGTATTTAGCTTTTGTGAGAGATGTGAGAGCTGAGTCTCCTAGCATTGATTCTGTACCTGTTGTGAAGGACTTCCTAGATGTATTCCTCTTAGACGCCGGGCATGCCACCGGACAGTGATATTGATTTTGGCATTGACTTGGTGCCGGCACTCAGAGCCCATATCCGTTCCTTCTTATCGGATGGCACCACCGAGTTTAAAAACTGAAAGAGAAGCTTCAAGAGCTTCCGGATAAGTGGTTTCATCCGTCCTAGCGTGTCTCCCGTGGGTGCACCAGTGTTGTTTGTTAAAAAGAAAGATGGTTCCATGCGGACGTGTATTGATTATAGGCAATTGAACAAAGTGACAATGAAGAACAAGTACCTCTACCGCGCATAGATGATTTGTTTGATCAGTTACAAGGTGCGAGGGTGTTTTCTAAGATCGATCTTCGTTCGGGCTATCATCAGCTGAAGATCAGGGACTCGGATATTATGAAGACCGCATTCAGGACCCGATATGGTCATTATGAGTTTCTTGTGATGTCGTTTGGCTGACCAACGCCCCAGCAGCATTTATGCATCTGATGAATAGCGTGTTTAGGCCTTATTTGGATTCATTTGTGATCGTGTTCATTGATGACATTCTAGTCTACTCTCGTAGTCAGGAGGAGCATGCTCAGCATTTGAGCATTGTGTTGCAGAGATTGAGGGAGGAGAAGCTATATGCTAAATTCTCCAAGTGCGAGTTTTGGCTCGAGTCCGTAGCATTTCCGGGACATGTGGTGTCTCGTGATGGTATTCAGGTTGATCCGAAGAAGATAGAGGCGGTGCAGAGTTGGCCTAGACCGTCCTCATCTACAGAGATCAGGAGTTTTCTTGGCTTGGCGGGATATTATCGCCGGTTTGTTCAGGGATTTTCATCCATTGCTTCTTCATTGACTAAATTGACCTAGAAGGGTGCACCATTCGTGTGGTCGGATGAGTGCGAGGAGAGCTTTTAGAAGCTCAAGACAGCTTTGACCACAGCTCCAGTGTTAGTATTGCCATCAGCTTCAGGTTTATATGCCGTTTATCGTGATGCCTCGAGAGTGGGGATAGGTTGTGTGTTGATGCAGGAAGGTAAGGTAATTGCTTATGCTTCTCGGCAGTTGAAGCCACATGAGAAGAACTATCCTATTCATGATTTGGAGCTAGCCGCCATTGTTCATGCATTGAAGATTTGGAGGCACTATTTGTACTGTGTGTCTTGTGAGGTGTATACCGACCATCGTAGTCTCCAGCACTTGTTCAAACAGAAAGACCTTAATTTGAGACAGCGGAGATGGCTTGAGTTGCTAAAGGATTATGACATTACTATATTATATCATCCGGGGAAGGCCAATGTGGTGGCCGATGCTTTGAGCCAGAAGGCGGTCAGTATGGGGAGCTTGGCATATATTCCAGCCTGAGGAGAGGCCATTTGCTTATGATGTTCAGGTGCTAGCCAATCGGCTAGTGAGGTTAGATATTTCGGAGCCCAACAGGGTATTGGCTTGTGTTGTATCTCGGTCATCTCTATATGATCGTATTCATGAGCGCCAGTATGATGATCCACATTTGGCTGTCCTTAGGGACAGAGTTCAGCATGATGATGCTAGAGATGTCACCATTGATAGTGACGGCGTATTGAGGATGCAGGGCCCGGATATGCGTGCCCAATGTTGATGGCCTTCGTGAGTTGATTCTGGAGGAGGCCCATAGCTCGCGGTATTCTATCCATCCAGGAGCCGCGAAGATGTATCAAGATTTGAAACAAGACTATTGGTGGAGAAAGATGAAAATGGACATTGTCAGACATGTAGCACGGTGCCTCAACTGTCAGCAGGTTAAGTACGAGCATCAGAGGCCCGGTGGCGTATTCCAGCGTATTGATATTCCTGAGTGGAAATGGGAGAGGATCACTATGGACTATGTTACTGGACTCCCTCGGACGGAGAGGAAGTTTGATTCTGTATGGGTGATTGTGGATAGACTGACCAAGTCAGCTCACTTCATTCCAGTTAGTACTACCTACTCATCGGAGCGGTTGGCAGCGGTCTTCATTCGAGAGATTGTTCGGTTCCATGGAGTCCCAGTGTCTATCATATCCGACAGGGGTACTTAGTTCACTTCTCAGTTTTGGAGAGCATTTCAGCGAGAGATGGGTACACGGGTTGAGTTGAGTACAGCATTTCACCCCCAGACAGACGGACAGTCTGAGCGTACTATTCGGATCTTGGAGGATATGTTGCGAGCTTGTGTGATTGATTTTGGTGGTTCGTGGGATGAGTTCCTACCACTTGCTGTGTTTGCCTACAACAACAGTTATCAGTCGAGTATTCAGATGGCCCCGTATGAGGCATTGTATGGCAGGCGGTGTAGATCCCCCGTGGGATGGTTTGAGCCTGGTGAGGTTAGATTGATAGGGACTGAGCTAGTCCAGGATGCTCTGGATAGAGCAAAGTTGATCCAGGAGAGGCTTCGTACAGCACAGTCTCGTCAGAAGAGTTATGCGGACCGTAGAGTTCGAGAGCTGTTTTTCATGGTTGGTGACAGAGTATTGTTGAAGGTTTCACCTATGAAGGGTGTCATGAGGTTCGGGAAGAAAGGGAAGTTGAGTCCCAGATACATTGGTCCTTTTGAGATACTTAGGAGGGTTGGAGAGGTTGCATTTGAGTTAGCCTTGCCGCCCAGCTTATCTAGCATTCATCCAGTATTCCATGTGTCTATGCTCCGGAAGTACATTGGAGATCCGTCTCATGTATTAGACTTCAGTACCATTCAGCTTGATGGTGATCTATCCTATGATGTGGAGCCTATTGCCATTTTGGGACGTCAGGTGAGAAAATTGAGGTCTAAGGAGATTGCATCAGTTAAGGTTCAGTGGAGAGGTCGACCCGTGGAGGAGGCCACTTGGGAGATCGAGCGGGAGACGCGGAGCAGATATCCTCACTTGTTTGAGACTTCAGGTATGTTTCTTGACCCGCTCGAGGACAAGCGTTTGCTTAAGAGGGGAGAATGTGACGACCCGGCCCGTCGTCACGGGAATTACCACCCCGTTATGTTGAAATTGTATGTTTTATACTTTTATATCAGTGTTAAGTCTATCGGGTGAGTTAGGAGTGATTTGGATTGGAAATGAGGTATATAGCCTTTGTGAAGGAAACTTGAATAAGGAAAGTCAACCCGGAGTTGACTATTTGGTTAGAGGGCTTGGAATCATATTTTGATGATTCAGTTAGTTTCGGGAGGTGATTTTTGACTTAGGGGAGCGATCAGAATTGAATTTGGAGGCCCGGTGTAGAAATAGGCTTGAATTGGCTAAGGTTGAATTTTGGCGAAATCCGAACGGTAGGTGAGATTTTGATCCGGGGGTCAGAATGGAATTCCGACAGTTGCAGTAGCTCTGTTAGGTGATTTTGGATGTGCCTGCAAAATTTCAGGTCATTCGGACGTTGTTTAATCGGGTTTTTGATTGATTGTGTAATTCGGAATGTTTTAAGGAATTTAGGCTTGAATTCGATGCGAATTATGGGTTTTGATGTTGTTAGACGTGTTTTGAGGATTTGAGCAAGTTCGAATAAGGTATTAAGATGTGTTGGTGTGTTTGGACGAGGTCCCGGGGGCCTCGGGATGTTTTCGGATGGCTAAACGGGAGAAAATGCGGAAAAATTGCAGACTTGTGCTCTGGTTCTGTTGTTTTCGCTCCTGCGGAAATGGGGGCGCAGAGCGAGTCCGCAGGAGCGGACGAGGGGGCGCAGGAGCGCTTGGCATCACAGAAGCGGAATCTTTTCTGCTGAAGCGGCGTCGCCGGTGCGAGTGGGTGACCGCAGAAGCGGACTTGATGAGTAAGGGGAAAGTCCGCAGAAGCGGATTCTTGACCGCATAGGCGAGTCCGCAGGAGCGGACTCTTGATCGCAGAGGCGGAAAGGACCGCAGGGGCGGAAGAAATTCCGCAGAAGCGGACGCGCAGGGGCGGCTCATGGATCGCAGGAGCGGAATTGGCAAAATAGGCCTGGGTTCGCAGAAGCGACCAGTTGGTCGCAGAAGCGGTTCCGCAGGGGCGGAAAATGGTCCGCAGAAGCGAAAATCGTAGTGAATTAATTGTATTAGAAGTTAGAAAATTTCAGAAATATTTCACACATTTGGGTCTCGGCTTTAGAGGCGATTTGGGCGATTTTGAAGAGAAACTCAAGGGAAATCATCAGGTAATCAACTATGGACTTAAACTATGATTAGTATTGGTAATATTATGACATTATATCATGAAAATGGAGGAATTTGGGGTAATTTATGGAGGATTTAGCCCTGGGCTTGAACTTTAGAAAATCAAGGTTTTGAATGGGCAAATGGAGTCCGAATTTGGTAAAATTGATATGCTTAGACTCGTATTGAGATGAGGGTTCCGAATATGTGACTTTTGTAATTTTTCGACAAGCGTACCGAAAGTCGGGTTCTGACAACTTTGGGAATTTTGATGTAAATTGAGTTGTATTGATTGGGTGTCGTCCCCTTGGCCTAATTTGTTGTATTTCTACTGTATTTGATCAGATTCTACTCGTGCGGAGATTGATTCTCGTGGCAAGGGCATTGCGGAGTAGTCGTCGCGCCGTATTGAGGTGAGTAATAGATGTGGGTGATGACCAGTGGGTTCGAAACCCCGGTATACCACTTTGTGACGCTGTATAGCGGCGAGACACGTACTCTCTTGTGAGTGCGGGGTCGATTGTGATTGGGGACTATGACTTAGTCCGACTTGTTGATACTGTATTATGATATTAGGCTATTCTTGAGCCGTCGAACCTCCTTCTCGGATGGTTGCATATTATATATTGTGATAATGGCCACTCTTGAGCCGAGGAACCCCCTTCTTGGGCGGTTGAGTATAATTGTGGGCCGTGAGCCAGTTATTGGATCCCGCGAGGATCGTTATCATTGTCTTATCATATTGACATGTTAGTTACTACCAGTCCGTAGCTATTCCTGTTATCATGCTATTTCCAATCTCTGGAACTTGGTATTACTGTTTTCCAATTGAAAAGTGATAAAAAGGGTTTTCAAACTACTTTTGAGCCTGCGAGGCTGTATTTGCATATTAGCTGACTGGTAGTGGATCGGGCTGCGCGCCGCAGCAGTATATATGTTGGACCGGACTGCACGCCGCAGTGATATTGTGCTTGGGCTGTAGGAGCCCCTCCGGAGTCTGAACCCCCACAGTGAGCATGGGTACCCAAATTGGATCGGGCTACGCGCCGTAGCGGTCATATCATGCATTGCATTGCATTTAGCTACATCTGCTAGCTGTTATACTATTTTGCTGGTACTTGTTGGTACAGGTACAGTTGATATTGATTCTGTGACAGGGTATTTGATTACAGCTTTACATAGTGCTTTATTGCGGATTTCTTATCTGCGCTGTCTTACCCTTGTTTATTACCACTGAGTCTGGCAGTACTCATTTTACTCCCCGCACCTTGTGTGCAGATCCAGGTACCTCTCAGCAGTGATCCGGTAGCTGTTCGAGGCGACATCTGTGGGATATTCGAGGTAGCTGCAGAGTCCGCAGGACCCGATATTCCTTCTTACTGTCTTTTGATTCTGTATTGATATTTCTTTCCGCACTTGGTATCTTGTAAACCCTTATACACTTATGTTCATTAGAGGCTCATGACTCTTGACCCTTCGGTCTATGGGAGTTGGTATGCGTTGGGACTTGGTTCCCCTGTTTCGATATATCCATCACTGTTGTTTTACGGTTGTTATGCTTAAATGGGATAAGGCGAGCTCATAGCTCTATGATTGTTGTTTATTGGTCGGGCTGGCCTAGCAGCGTGCTGGACGCCATCATGACCGGATTTGGGGTCGTGACAGTATGATACATTTATATTTTAAGCATTTATGTAATTGATAAATTTAAATACAATTATGATACAATTATCCTACAATTTGTTGGAAAAAGTTAGTTTTAATATCTCAAAAAGAATTGTCTAAAATCATGTCTAGGTTTGTTCTTTTAATATTAGATTAATGAATCTTTATTACTCTAATTATTTGAATAATTATCAATGTTTGTAACAACTAATTTGATAAGTTTGGATTCATTCTTTGACAAATAAAATCAAGCAATTGAATGACAATAACTTATATTAGATGCATCAGATATGTATAGCCTTAATGTTATGATGATTTTACTGTTTCTTAGCCTTAATGGCATTTTCTTTAACGTATTGGAATATTGAAAAACTTTAATGGCTTTATACGTTTGCATGTTTTCTGACAGAGTTAGTCTATCTACTTTAGTATATATATATATATATATATATATATATATATATATATATATATATATATATATATATATATATATATATATATATATATATATATATATATATATATCTTTGTTTCATTTTAAAAATGGTAGAGTGAAAAACAAAGTTAAAACTTTTTCTTCCCTTTTCTTTTGTGCTGGGTTTTCTTCTCATAAATCTTTATTATTTTATTTCTGGTTATACTAGAAGAGCTTGTTAAATCATGGGGATACACCTAATGTTATTTATCTCGGTGTGGGTAAAATATCCTTAAGGATAGTGTCACGACCCAGATTTATCCTACCATCGGGCGTCGTGATGGCGCCTACTAACGGAGCTAGGCCAGCCAAGCATTACACATCCTCCATCAACATCACCAATAGAATACTATCAACAATTAAATAAATGCGGAAGACTTTTATATTTAACCAAATAATATAACAATGTGAAAGTTTTGAAATATATCACTACCCAAAACCTTGTGTCACTAGCTCACGAACTGTTAAGAGTACTACACATAACTGTCTGAAAGAAATATAAAACTACTTGTCTCGAATACATGAGATAAGAGACTGAAAGCAAAAATAGAGGAGACAATAGGCCATGCGGACTCTTGCAATGCTACCTCGGTGTCTCGATGATCGAACTACTAACACTCGCACTACTGCTATTGTTGATGTCCGAAATCTGTATCTGCACAAAAAGAGCACACAGTGTAGCATCAGCACAACCGACCCCATGTGCTGGTAAAAGCCTGGCCTATTCCGACGAAGTAGTGACAAGGCTAGGATCAGACACTCACATAAACCTGTGCAGTTCAAAAAATATATATCTACAACAACAGGAAACGAAGTACCGAACTAAACAGTAAGAAGGAGGGAAAATATACTATAGGAAGCACAAACCGAATATAAAAGCAATAAGTGTAATTAAGAAAAATGGCACAATAATAAATATCAAAAATAAGAAATCCAATAATTGCACGACATCATTCTTCATGCTTTTACTCTCATCCTCACCCAAAGCAATCAAACAGAATGCATGGCATCACCCTTCGTACTTTTACTCTCATCTTCACCCAAAACAATCAAACAGAATGCACGGCATCACCCTTCGTGCTTTTACTCTCATACTAATCCAAAGCAATCAAACAGAATGCACGACATCACCCGTCATGCTTTTACCCACATAACTCTCATAGCATGGCACAGAATGACTCTTCGTGCAAATATAATCAACAATGGCACGGAATATTCCTTCGTGTATAATAGTTAAAATATGGCACGAAATAACCCTTCGTGCAAATATAATCAACGATGGCACGGAATGTTCCTTCGTGCATAAATAATCAACAATGGTACGGAATGATCCTTCGTGCAAATATAATTAAAAATGGCACGGAATGACCCTTCGTGCATTATCACTCTTCCTCACCCAAACATCAATCATAACTAAACGGGCGAGTTAAATAAACAATAATAAGAAGTGTCCCGACAAGGGAATAACATAATTAACAACTGAGTCCCGGCAAGGGAACAATATCAATAACTTTCACATACCGATAAGGGTAATACTCAATATATTTAACCATCCCGACAAGGGATCAATCACAACTCCTTTCAATACTTTCAACTTTTACTCAATAGTAGTTATATTTTGAGCCAACGCTCCAAAATATTAATATGTCACAGTTTATTCTCAGAATCTTCACATTTGTAGCAAATTATAATTTAGCTTAGGAGAGTTCCAAATTATCTCACAAATATGTACAAACAAAGACCTACGGTCATGCTAGACTCTGGTGTATAGATACTCATCACCACGCATATACACCGCACTCGATCATTTAGGAAATAGCAATTTATTATACTCGAATCCTGTTTCCTCAAGCTAGGATAGATCAAACACTTACCTCAAAGCCTTAAAGTCCGCTTAATCCTCAACTATTTCTTTACCTTGTGATTAAACCTCCAATTCAGTTATATCTAGGCATAATCTATTTGATAATATCAATTAAGACTCAATGGTAACATCCCATAGCCTATATATGAATTTCCTAGCATTATTCCAAAACTTTCGAAATTAGACAAAACCCAAGCTCCGGTCCCACTTCTCAAAACTCAGAAATTTTTACAGAAAAATGTTCTTCATCTTCTCCCGATTCTGTACATATAAAGAACAGCAAAATCGGAGTCCGTTTGACCCCTCAAATTGACCCCTAAAGGTCTCATAATTCCAGGCCCCAAAATCCTATTTGTCTACTGTTTGTCATGAATTAAAGATTGGGATTATGGTCTATAATTACCCATAAATGAGTTTTAATAATAAAATCACTTACCTTTGTGATACGCACTGATTTTCTCTCTTAAGAATCACCTCAGAAGCTTCTCCTCGTTCCAAAATTAGAAGAAAACTAGACCAGCTCATTATAGGTATAATGTTCACGCTTTTTACTGCTCCCAATAGATTCCTTGTGAAATTATTATGAATTTAGGATTTTGAATCACTCAATTTAAACTTATAATAAAGGAGATATGTAGGTTTTAAGATTTGCAAATAGTGTAGGTTTTTAATACGCCGTTAGGGGCAGTTTCGTCACTAACCTGAAAATCTGGGCAACCTTACTAAAATGATCGTAAAATCCTCATACGATGTCCAAATTCGATGATTCTTTTTACTACGTGTCCATAATTACGATACAAATCTAACGCTTTATTCAAAATAGTAATCTTAGCTCATTTATTAAATATGATATTATTTATGCTTGAAGAAACGATGTCGAAGCATAAGAAAAACGAGCACAACGCAACCCAACCCTATCCAAAACTCACCCGAGCTCCCCGGGACCGCATACGAACATACTAACATGTCACATATGATCATGCAAACTTAGTTGCACTCTTAAAACACCAAAACTAATATCAAAATACCAAATTTACATCAGATTCAAGCCTAAGTTAAACTAAAACTTTTGAAACTTGCATTTGATGTAAAACCCAACCAAATCACCTCCGAATAACGTGAAATTTTGCACACATATCTCAAATCACCTAACGAAGCTACAACAACTCTCGGAATTTCATTCCAACCCTCAGATCATAATCTTACCTACCATCCGGAATTCGCCAAAATTCAACCTTAGCCAATTCAAACCTAGTTCTACGCCGGACCTCCAAAATCAATTCCGATTGTGCTCCGAAGTCACAAATCATCCCCCAAAACTAGTTGAATCATCGGAAATCCATTTTGAGCCTTCTAACTCATAAGTCAACATTCGATTGACTTTTCCAAACTAACTGAACTCTATCCGAATTACTTCAAATTATCCAAACACATATAATGAAACATATCGAAGCATAAAATGAGGAAAATGGGGTGGTAACTTCCGTCGGGTCGTTACATCCTCCCCAACTTAAACAAACGCTCGTCTTCGAGCGTATCGAGAGTTATTCTAGAAGCCAACTAGTAGCTGAATGATCTTACCAACCATATACCCGGGGTGATCCCTCGTCACCCTATCTTGCATAGACCCAATAACAAAATACAACCAAACTTTCACAGTCCATTTAATCCATCAACCAAACTATAGAACCACGTCGCACTTCCCGAAAATCATACACAAGATCAGAAATTCACATATGTACTCAGAGTAAGCCCGAACCAGTTGTAATAACCCATACTTGCACCATCGGGTGAAAACATATGATATACCACCTAAACAAAACACTTAGAATCATAACTTCTATTCACAGCAGTTGTCCCCACCAACCAATAACCAGTAGAGAACCTCTTATTAGCTAAAGCCTTATTCCCACACTTTCCTATACTACCAAAGGTGAATGAAACACGCTATAAACCGTAATCACCTCTCAGATCAACCATTCATGAAACCACTTCCGTTGACTGATATCACAACAGACTTCCGGGTCAAACCTCGATATTATCTTCCTAACAAGCTGAGGTCAAATCTATCCGTATTCATTAATGAACCCAACAATCACCTCGAATCCAACATCATTCTGATGATAGGATACCTCAATACAAGTCTAAACCACACCTTGCATAATACATGCACCAATAAGAAACGATATAAACACACTCAAATCATAACAAATAACTCAAATGAAAGAGCTGTACCTCAAGCTCATCAATGCCATTACAATACAAGGCTAAGACCCCGTCTCACATCCTAGAAATAAAATGCCTGAATCTATTCCAAAAGGTCATAACTCCCGTAGCCTCGCCATAATGCGCGATCCTATCCCAACACCGTTACACCTGAAACACCTCAAGCCACTATGCTCAAAATCAACAACCACGCACATTTAATGTTTGAAACCAATGCAATTCATTACACCCAAGGTGCAATAGAGAACACACAACATACAACCCGATAGACCATAATTATTGCTCCATACACTGAGCAACACTCAATTACTCTTCCCACTCGACATTCTCTATTCATTCTCAATGGAACCACACCACATATGCCCATAACTAACAAATCACAATGTCTCACAACATCGAAAAACAAGTCATAGCTTTCCTCAGATTGCTAACAAGCTCAATAACGATAGACTCAACCTATTCCTCAACAGTACAACTCAGGGCCAACCAAGCTAACTCAAGCTAAATGCGTAGCCATATCGGCCTGCCAACAAACTTAGTACCAAGAAGCCTGAAAATGTTTCTTCCACTTCTATAACTCATGTCGAAGGCACCAAATAAATACTGAAATCCACAATCTCACCCGGTTACATGCTCGACCACATGAAACGCATCCGAAAAGTCCCTCAATAACAGAACATGATCAATGATAGCAACCTCTGCACTAACATCTATCAGAAATGCACAATTAAGAAAGTACTACTTTCTAGCTGTCTGCTAGTTCTTTGAAATATAAATCACTCTACTAAAACATATTCTAACGCACTTCAACACTTAACCCGTGGCATTTCTGGCGTAGCCCCTAATGCGATAATTCAAAATCACCCAACATTAAGAAAACCAGTCCGAATTCCAACATCACATTCCAAAATATAACATACCAGCGAATAAAGATCCACTACCATAACATAGCATGTGCATCAGAGCTCCATATAACACGCAAATCATCATACTTGATCCTAGTTTCCACCGTACGAATACATGCACCCATTTGATACCTAATCATTTCACGACATATACTCAATATTTACCTGTGCTATCAAGCAAACCCGAATACCACTAGTAGACCCCACAAGAACATGCCGCAATACTACTGAATTATAATTGGTTTAATCACATTACCTTTTTCTGAAACACATACTCGCGTCAAATCACTTTCACCTAGCTATACCATTTTCCCTAATTATCCAAAGCTCTCGTATCTAATCACTTAGAAGGAATCACTACACATCCCATGCTCTACATGAAATACACGTGCCTTATGCAAATTCTTACAATACTGACACGATAGATGAGATCTGTATACATTCTTAGCCACTTTCGAAACAACAATTCATTAGTTCTATCCTCTTGGAAAGAACTATCACCTTATTCTGAACCAAACAATGGTCTTAGTTCCTTAATTTACTTCATATACTTAGATTGCACGGATCTCAAATTTAATAATCTCTAGAAGGAATTACCAATCCCACGCACTAATACGGATCTTTCTTAGAAAATAGGAAGCAAGGCATACAAGATATCATATAGAAAACTATACTCAACATCACATTATTGCGGCATGCAACCCCATCCAGATAACATACCCATGGCGGTATGTCACCCGATCCACACATAGATCTCACATAAGGAGATGCACATCGAGCCAAATTTGCTCATTATAACATAATACCGAGTATCGGTCGTACGCATGCTAAGTGCATAATAATATCTCTAAGGGACATATAGCATTATAACTACTAAACTCAAGCACAACTGGGGCGCGATATACAATTAGAATTTCAACAACCAAGTTGCTCATATAACATCATTCCTACATGGATTCTTAACATGAAAGTAATTTCTCGAGTTGTATCACAATTCACATGGCGCAATGCATCACTACCTGAGATATCTTACAATGAAGCATCATCGTTACAAAAATGCACACATCTGGCATGATATAGATCCATTATTCATATTAAGTCTATCCGCCGACTTCAAGCTGATTCTGATCACAATAAACTAGTTTGACAACCTTTCAAGGGTCCATAGTAACTTCCCTTTTCTCATAACACACAAGAGCAACCATCCTAATCGGAGTAATCCTCCCTAGTTCACAACCCAATAGGCCAAGTGCCCTCCAGGCATGAATTCCTCAATTTAACGACACTATCACAACTTTTATACTTGGTTTACATGTTTAATCAGTCAAGTGACTGCATGCCACACTTATATAATCTTCCAGTGGGACACACTCCCATAACCTACCGTAACAATTTTTGAGGCGTACCTCTAAACCACCGGTTGCACTAACGCTGCAGAGTGATCAAAAATCATTAGCCAGGAGCAAAACCCCTTTTACAAAACACCAATGTTAGGTGACGCTGAAAACAATGCCAAATTACCGTAAACATCGAAACTTATCTCCTGCTCATCCGAGCTCATGACATCTTGTCAAAACATTTTCCTTCAGTCGTGTCATTCTTGAACCAATTTATGCAACCAGAACTGATTCACCAGCATGCATCAAATCAGAACTAACATAGTACATAACTGTACAATCAACTAATCAACAGCAACCTCCCTAACTTAGCTCGAAGCCATATATCACAACTCACTATATTCATAACTCATATGCTCCATTACTGTCATAATACCATGGTGAGATTAAACTCACTCTTTCATAAGCTTGTGGAAACACAAATCATCTGGATTTTTAATTCTTCTGCATTTTCTTGCATTCACTCACATAACAGTTAAGCCTACTCTCTAGGCGACCAAATTTTTACTAAGTCCCAAAATTTTTAAAAATTTCGGCAGAGTTTCTTTTGTAATTGGGCATATCCATCTGCCAAAGAATCACCAAAACCATCCTAACAACACGGCTACAACTTGACAAAACATCACAATGTATATCAATAACATTAATCTCAATACTACCTGTATTATGTTATCAATATTGATACATGGACATGCGTAGCACCTGTACGAATCATGACACATAGAAAATACCTTCCACCGACATACATATAATACATCCAATTTAGTCTTCCTGAGTCTGAACTCATACCGTCGCAAGTATTGCACTTAACTTTCCAACTAGGAGATACAAAAATATTCTACACGCACCCATAACTCGAGGGCTACACAACAAATCACAATAGAAATCGAACACCTAACAATTCATCTATGAAAGAACAAAGTAAAAATTCAATAAGCATTTGAGGAACCAAAACGCTCGACAAGAAAGAACAAATGAGAGATTTTTCCTAGCTCAATTTACTATGGGGATCATGCACAGACGTCTTAGTACCTACCCCTCAGACCCTACTAATTTTTTCTATGAGTTGTGAGACCTATGTAACCTAGTGCTCTGATACCAACTTGTCACGACCCAGATTTATTCCACTATCGGGCGTCATGATGGCGCCTACTAACGGAGCTAGGCCAGCCAAACATTACACATCCTCCATCAACATCACCAATAAAATACTATCAACAATTAAATAAATGCGGAAGACTTTTATATTTAACCAAATAATATAACAATGTGGAAGTTTTGAAATATATCACTATCCAAAACCTAGTGTCACTAGCTCATGAAGTGCTAAAAGTACTACACACAAATGTCTAAAAGAAATATAGAACTATTTGTCTTGAGTACATGTGATAACCGACTGAAAGCAAAAATATAGGAGACAACGGTTCCTGCGGATGCCTGTAAGGCTACCTTGGTGTCTCGATGATCGAAGTAGTAACACTCGCACTACTGCTACTGTTGTTGTCCGAAACCTGTATATGCGCAAAAAGAGCATATAGTGTAGCATCAACACAACTGACCCCATGTCCTGGTAAGTGCCTGGCCTATCCCGGTGAAGCAGTGACAAGGATACGACTAAACACTCACATAAACCTGTGCAGTTCAAAATATATATATGTACAACAACAGGAAATGAAGTACCGAACTAAACCGTAAGAAGGAGGGAAAACATATTATAGGGAGCACAAACCGAATATAAAAGCAATCAGTGTAATTAAGAAATAAGGCACAATAATAAATACCAAAAATAAGAAATCCAACAATGCACGGCATCAACCTTCGTGCTTTTACTCTCATCCTCACCCAAAGCAATCAAACAGAATGTACGATATCATCCTTTGTGCTTTTACTCTCATCCTCACCCAAAACAATCAATTAGAATGCATGACATCACCCTTCGTGGTTTTACTCTCATCCTCATCCAAAGCAATCAAACAAAATGCATGACATCACCCTTCGAGCTTTTACCCACATAACTCTTTGTAACGATCCGACCAATCGTTTTTATAATTCACGCCCCGATCCCCTATTAACTACTTCCCATAAGTTCATTTATGCTATTTTGGTTTGCCGAGATGTCCGGTGTTAGGATTTAGAGTATTTTGGGATACTTAGTCCCTAGATGGGAGCTTAAGAGTTTAAAGATGGCCCGTATTTGGAACAATACGAAAAAGACCCCAGAATAGAAATCTGCTGGTTCTGTTAGCTCCGTTACGTGATTTCGGGGTTGGGAGCGTGTTCAGAATGAATTTTTGAAGTTTCCAATCCGATAGTGAGTTTTTGATCTGAGGGTCGGAATTGAATTCTAGAAGTTTCTGTAGCTCCGTTATGTCATTTTGGACTTGTCTACAAAATTTGGCATCATTCCTAGTTTAATCGATAAGGTTTCAGCATGAGATTTGTTATTTGAAGATTTGAAAGTTCATAAGCTTTATTTAAGGTTCGATTCATTATTTTGATGTTGTTTTATAAGATTTGAAGCTTCGAGCGAGTCCGTGTTAGGTTATATGACTTGTGTGTGTGATTAGACGGGGTCCCGGGGGCCTCGGGTGTGTTTCGGATGGGCTACGGATCCTTTTCTTCTATTTTTGGACTGTTGTTATCTGTCAGCTGGTCTTCTTCTACGCGATCACGTCTTCTCCTCCGCGATCACGTAGAGTAAGTTAGAGGGGTATAATTATGTTCTGCGCGATCGCATCATTAGGTTCGCGATCGCGATAGTCTGTGCATTTCTTCATCGTGATCGCACTTCAATGACCGCGTTCGCATAGAATTAATATTTCCTTGTACGCGATCGCATCTTCATCTTCGCGATCGCGAAGAGTAACTTTGAGCAGCAGATTTTCCTCCATTACACGATCGTATGTGGACTTTCGTGATCGCATAGTACATTTTTCAACAGCGGAATTTTCCTCAATGCGATCACATCTTTTTGTCCACGATCGCATTGCTTTGCAAATCTAGGCAGAATATATTTTCTTCAAACGAGGGTTATGCCATTTTTCATATTTTTGACTTGGGAGCTTGGTACTTGGCTAGGGATTTTCTCCTAGGCAACTTGGGTAAGTGTTTCTCACTCAACATAGGCTAATTTCCATGAATCTCCTCTTAATTTCATCCTTTAATTTCAAATTGTTAATGTAAAATGGGTAGAACTTTATAGACCGAATTGTTGGATTTTGAGGGAGTATTTGACCTCCGATTTGAGATATTTTTATATGGTTAGACTCGTGATAGCATGAGGGTTATTAAAATGTTAAATTCTTCTGGTTTCGAGATATTGGCTTGAGGGGCATTTTGGTCATTTTACCTAATTTTACGCTTTACCTTTGAATTTAATTATAAAATTAGTTGCTTGAGATATTATTTACAATATGTGATTTAATTGAATAGATTTGGGCCATTTGGAGTCGAGTACTCGTGGCAAGAACGTAGTTGCTAGTTGATTTTAACCGGCTTTAAGGTAAATATCTTGCCTAACCTTGTGTGGGGGACCTCCCCTTAGGATTGAGTCTTCTCTGTTGATTGTAGTCCGAGTACGCAAGGTGACAAGTGCGTGCTCGGATTTAATTGTGGTAAATTGTTCTTTTAGGCTCTTGGACTTGTGAAATTCACCACGTAGAAAGATAATATTGATACGATTGAGTACCCTGTTATTAGTTTCACCTCTACATGTCATGCTTAATATTTTCTTGCCCTTCTTGATTTATTTCCACAGTTAAATAGACTTTTACATGTTAATTAAAGACAAGTACCATTTTATCATAATACCCGCCCTAACTACTCGCCTTTAATTTGAAATCATAAGTGTTATATCTCATATAATTAAACAGTATTAATTAGAAGGAAGATACATATCTTATGTGTAAGGCCCCGTAAAATTTTTGTGCATAAAACCTAGTAGCTGTGGTGTCATGGTCCGAATAATGTGTTAGGAATGCGTAGAATTCTTCGTGGCTCGCAAGCTCGCCGCGGTTCGGACCCTTGGTAGTGATTTAAGTATCAAAAATGTAGAGAATAAAGTTTTCCAGAAAAGTGTCAAATATGCGGTCAAGAATGCGACCGCAAATCTGCTATGCGGACCGCATTCTTGCCGCAAAGCTTAACAGAAGCCTCCCAAAAATCATGTTGAAAATGCGGTCGATATGCGATTGCATAGTGAATCTGCGGTGCACTTTGCGACCGCAGATCAAGAATGCGGACCGCATATTGGTCGCATTCTGTAACAGTACGTGTGTAATTTTAAGGCCATTCTGCGGTCACTATGCGGACCGCATGTTGATTCTGCGGTCGCAAAGTGCACCGCATAATTGACCCGGTCCAGATTTTTGTAACATTTTGACCCGATCTCTTCTTTAATATAACACCTTTCTTCTTCATTTTCTTATATCATCTTACCAAAATTAGAGAGAGAAGAGAGGGTTTTTAGAGAGAGAAATCTTTCATCTTCAAAGATTGTTCCAATCATCTTAGTTCAAAGGATTCTAGGGCAAAGATTCAACTTCCCCAAATCTTTTCAAGGTAAAAACCCTAACTATTTTCTTTGATTTTCAGCTTTAAATTGGGTAAAGAGAGGTTTGCATATAATAGCTTTTGAAAATAGAATTTTACACTCATGCATGATTATTGAACTTGATTTCTAGTAAAAAGAAGTGAGTAGAAGTAAGAGTCTTCAAGAACAAGGTTGGCAAGAGTAGGATATCTTGGGTAAGCATAAAGTAGGAAGAAAAATCATCACTAGGTATGTATGGCTAATTTTGATTCTTGTGAAATCGCCTATATGTGTGAAATTTGTTTGGTTAGTGTTAATTTGACAAATTGTGTGAAATTCTCAAAGTTGTTGTTGAAATATGAGTGATGTGGTATAGAATATGAACCGAAAATTAAATGAGAGTCGAAATGGGTAAAGAATTGTGAATAATAGTTATGATGGCCTATATGGCACCTTGTGTAAAACGCTTGAGAATTTGTTTATTGTGGAAAGAGATGAAACACTTGAATTGTGGAAATATTGTAACATGGTTGTGATATTGATTTGAAAAATAATTGAGAACATGAAACAATGTGCAAGTTGCTTATTTGAACTTGTTGAAATTGTGTGTAGTACCTTATCTGCTGTTTGAAATTGTTGTGTTTTAAACTGTAAGACGGGGTCGTGTTGCGCGCCGCAACGTGAGGAAATAAGGTGTGGGTTGGGGTGATAAGGGTGGCCGAGGTAATAAGGGTGGTCGGGGGCAATAAGGATGGAAAGCGATCGAAATCGCTATTGAAAATTGATACAAAAATCAATAATGTGAAATTGTGAAAGGAGACAGCAGGAGAGTTTGCAACCTGTGGGGCACCGATTGCCCCTTTGTTTGACTACTTGTGCTTTACGTGATTGATTGGTTATTGTTAAATTGGTTGATCGTAGAAAGTGCTTTGTGTTGAGAATTATTTGAAATGAGGAAAATGTGGAAACATGGTTGGCCGGCTTAATTAATTGTTGATGTAATTCAATGGCTTGAGTTTACTTGGGACAAAGTTTGTCCATACATGCCAGTACAATTCAAGTGTACTGACGTCCCTTTTGCCGGGGACGCTACATTCGTGTTATGATTGTAGGTGGATCGATAGCAGGCACTTCAGCTCATCGGCAGTAGTATCCTTCTCCTTCCACTGCCCGTTTTGGTGAGCCCCTTTCTTCCTTGGGGCCCTGTGTGGTTCATGCCACTTTTGTTTAGATTTTATTTTGGTTTTGCAAGGTATAGCCGGAGCCTTGTTACCGGCAAGTATTGTATTCCCCTTTTTGTATCCTAGAGGCTCTGTAGACATGTAAACTGTGGGACTCCAGTCTTATGTATACATTATGTTATGTCGGGCGTTGTAAAAACTGCAAAATTGTTAATGAATCACTCGTATGGTTTTATTCGTTAAATGTGAAATCATTCATGTTTAGTAAGATATTTGGTTAATGAGAAACAATCAACACAGGGGTAACGCGTGGGAATGAAAAGCACCCAGGTCCGCTTGACTGGGGCAACCCGGTCAGGCGCCGGTCATGTTCCCCGATTTGGGGCGTGACATTATGATTAATTGATATTTCTTAAATAGTAAATATTTAATTCGTGTTAACTTTTCTTACCGTTGAATAATCCTTCATTGTAAGTTTATCTATAACTTCATGCAAATATATTATATGTCCAACTGTTGAAGCATCAGTGTAGTTGTTATATGTTTGTTATGTCTCGATTATCATTGAGGTTATTGTGTTTCTCCTTGGTGTTCTGCGACCTTATTAGCTATTTTTGAATTTCTTGCCGGGACATTATTATTTTTGTTGTTGATTTCCCTTAATGATATGTTATTGTCACTGTGTGGTTGTTGGTACCGTGATGCACCAGGTCTCTGCCGTGCGGTTGTTGTTGGGGATTTACACGAGGTCTTTGCCATGTTGTTGTTGCTATTGATGTTTTTGCACATGCGGCATAATAAGTCGACATATGTTATATGCTTATATGTGGATTGCGCATGTGGCAGAATAAGCTGGGAATATTATGATGCACATGTGGCAAAATAAGGCAGTGTTTGCTATATTGTTAGTGATTGCACACGTGGCAAAATATGGTGGGCTATGTCAGGGGCTGATTATGATAGACTGCGAGTTCAATTCCCGGGAGATCCTCTGTTATTGGTATGCTGGACTACGGGTTCGATTCCCGGCAGACCCCCTATTATTGGTGTACTGGACTATGGGTTCGATTCCCGGAAGTTCCCCTTAAATTCATCATGTTATGATTGATATTTGTTTATTGATTCTATTCGGGGTGAATGAATCGGGTGTTAGTCGCTTCCATTTCTTATACTTACTAGTTGGCAGGATTCCTATTATATACACTTGCACAAGCATACACGTAGTTGGACCCTCCTATTACAGATGAATCCCTTCTGATTGACCAAGGATAGGGATATGCCATCCTTTACCCATTATATATATGAGAGTGACCCTAGTTGACTAGTTAGTTGTCAGCATGACTGGGTTATTGATGGGGCACAAGATGCCAAGTGTTAGACTTTAGATATGGGGTTCTTCATGAGTCGTGGTTAGTATGAGAGTTGGTGGTAAGATTGTGGAAAGAGTTGGAAAGACCTTATGTAAGCACCATCGCAGAATAATGACTTAGCGACTTGTTTGTCCTTGTTGTGTTGTGACTTCAAGATTTGGATCGTGACTTCTGCCATCATTTTTGTATTATCATTTATTGTATTCCCGTCTCTACTTATTGTCCGTTAGCCTTATTGTGATTGTGAGCACGTGATTTTTGCACTAGGCAATAAATTCCAAAATTAACAATAACTAATATTTTTTTTGAGTGAAAGTGCATGTCTTGATTGAAATTAGATACATTTGTGTTTTTGAAAAATTAGAAATTAGAAAATAAAAAAAAATAGGTGAAATACATGTGTTTGGATTAATGTAGTTTAAAAAGAAAATCAACAAAAAGGAGCATTAATAGCAGAAATTATAGAAAAAATAGTAGTAAATTACCAAAAAATGCCAGGAAATTAGTAAAGATAGGAAATTAAGTAACTCAAATAATACAAAAGAAAAAATGAAAATACAAAGAAAATTGTCACAAAAATAATTAAAATACTAAGAAAGTACAAAAATATATAATAGGATTGGGCCAATTGAATTCTGAAATATTGGCCCAAACATATTTGCCCAAATGACCGGTCCGTCTGATCCAAATCAAGCATATCTCAGCCGTCCATCCACGCAAATCCAACGGCTGAGAAATTCAGTGAGTATTAATTAGTTAATTAAAATATGAGATTTAATCTCAGCCGCCCAGGCCTATAGATCCAACAGACGAAGGCATAAGTCTCATTTAAGTCAAGATGTCGTCGTTTGGCAATGGACAATCTTGACCGTTGATCATCAATGATCCAACGACCAAGAGTTCATTGAATACCCCGAGTATATATAGGTCCGGTCTCTCCTCAAGCTTAATCTTCTTCCTCTTCTTCTCTTCGCCGGCCATGGAGACTGGCCGTCTCCCATGGCGGTCTCCAGCCACCTCCCAGCCCCAAAACCTTTCTCTTCTTCTTCCCCACCATGAAATACCCTCAAAACCCAAGAAACCCTAAGAAACCTTCACTTTCTTGAAATCCCGGTCATCGGAGTTTCTCCCCGGTGACCAAATCTATGAGAAACCTTCCCAAATTAACACCATCTAGCCCTCAATACCTGATCTATCACCCGCCATACTTGGTTTCCCTCGAATATTCCCCAAAGTGTTTGAATATCCCAAAATAGGTCGCCATAACACTAACCCCGGCCGACCTAAAAATCCAACCTTTAACAAAACCTCTCCCTTTTGATACCCCAAACCTATTTCTACCACTGAAACAATAAAAAAGACTTCATCTTGAAGTCTGAAAAGAAAATCAGAAAAGAAAAATAAAAAAAAGAAAAGAGAAACTGGGAAAAGAAAAGAAGAAAAAAAAAAGAAAAAGGAAAATGGAAAGCTCAGGGGACAGTCCCTGCAAGCTAAGTACCTTCCCCCTTTGTTTGCTTTCTTTACTTGCTTTGTTTGCTATTTTTTGTTATTTTTTGTGTGTCTCTTATGATAAAGATAGTCGTATGAACTAGGGTTTTAGTCTTTAAGAAGTTTTAGTTTGTTTGTTTGTTTTTCCGTTTAAAAGATCTATTCTTCTTTATCTTGTTTATCTTCATATGTTATTATAGATGCATGTTTAAGATTAGGGTTTTTTTTTGAGAAATCTTGTTCATTTGTTCTGATTTTATTATATTTATTTCATATTTTTCATTTCACTCGTATGTTTAGATTAGGGATTTTTGCCTTTAAGAAATTCTCTGTTTGTTCTCCATGTGTACTCTGTTTAAGGGTAACTATTAGGACTATCTTGTTTAAGCTTGGTTGTTCTCTGATTAATATTCCTTCATGCCTACTTCTGATCTTTGCAAACCATGTTTTCTTTTCTGGAACTGCTCTATGAGTTTTACCTATATGTGTTTATGTCAAGAACATCTTAAGTATGACTTGAGATTTTTAGTGGTTCATTTAGCATAAAGAAGTCTTAACTAAGCTTGTTTAATGACTAGTTGACACTATGTTATGTAAATTGAGTTTGTAAGTCTATTGATACTCAACCCTTTTCTCTGAATTTTGATTAATTGATAAACAACTCTGATTTTATTGGCTATGTGTGCAATTATTTGTGAAACTGGCTATGTTTGTAATAGCCTTGTATTAATGTGAACACTGTTAATAACTATCATGCCTAGGTGGATTGGTTATAGCTGCAGTTGTGTTAAAACTTATAAGTGGTTAACTTTGAAAACACGTATTAAGTGTCTTAGAATAGGCTAAAATTGAAAATCACAAAAATACGCTACAAGTTAAATAAGTGACCAAGAGTGGTCAATTTTGCAATTGACCTACTCTGTTAGGTCTCACACACTGGCTAAATAGGCCAGTAGTGTAATAAATTGGTTCAAGTCTGAAAGAATAGACTTACCAAGGCCCAACATGACCATTGATCATTAGTGGCTAGACCTGCAAAGGTCCCAGCCATGTCTGTAGTGAGCCTCAATTGCAAAGCCAAGTCCAATCTTGGGACTGGCTAAGTCTTAAATAGTTTAATAGGACAATAAGCAGGCTAGTCCTGCAAATTAGTTTAAATAACAAAAATGAAGTAAAACTGGTTAAAATTGAAATAAGTCTTAAAGTCTGATGTGGCATGTTCTTAAATACTAGTACAAATGTTGGTCATTAGTTAAATAAGAGCTGAATCTCTAAAAACCTGACCTAGTTAGGTCGGGTAATTAGTCAATGCCTTTAAGGGCATATAAGGAACATGAAATGGCAAATAAGTTGATTTAATAAAGCCTATAGGGATATATAAGACCTTTGTGCTACTGATTTCTACAATTCTGCAGAGAATTAAGGGCATATTGGTCTTAAGAAAAAAGTAATTCAGTAAAAAATAATAACAAGTAGGGGTACCTTAGTAAAAACCCCAAATGGAATAAAAAAGAACCTTCCAGCACATGCTGGAAGGGATCTTGTAACAGATTTAGGGTGAAAGTGTAAGATTTGGTAAATTAGGAGGGGAGGGAAAAGAATTATATTCTATCTTTCCCCCCAAAAATTTCACCTCCCTACACCTATAAATACCCCCATTCAAGACTAGTTTAAGGGCTGGTTTTTCAATAGAAAAATTCATAGAAAAAATATAGATATATAGACTAAAATAGGGTGGATTTTCAGAGAATCATACACTAAAATAACAAATAGTTCTCTGGTTTTCGAGTTGAAATTGTTGTTTGGAGTTTGTTTGGAATTTCTGCTCATTTGCCGGGTTTTCTATTGCTGATTGTTGTGTTATGTTTGCTCATCTGGAACTCAATTTTTCACTGTTGCATTGCCTGTCGAGTTTATTGCTGTGCCTATTTCTACTCCCCCTAGAACTCATCGAGTTATTTTGCTGAATCAGGTACACATTTGCTCAAGACTTTGTAATGAAGAGGCCGTGATGAAATGAAGTTTCAGTTTTAAAAATCTCTGATTGTCTTCTGCATTTACTGTTTTTTTAATTAGCTGACTAGTATCAATTTAAATTTGTAATTCATTAGTGTAGCATTGTATGTATAAGTGAAAGCCTGGACAAAAACAATGTAATAAGTGGTGAATGGTAGTAGTATAGTCACAATAGTTAGATCACTTAGTTAAATAGGTAAAAATCGTAAAACGAGGCTACATAACCCTAACATGAATCGATAACAGCAAGTTCACAGTAGTAATTTCAATCAGCTCACGTAGGTAGTCGGATATAGAGATCGATATCTAGATTTGAATAAGTTTAAAAAAGGAACAACCGGATGAAGTAATAACTCAGTTAAGACTGACTTTGTGATATCAAACAAGTTAGATTCATAGTAAACCCAGTAGTATAACTGTGCACCTGTGAATGACTCATTTTAGCTTTAGATAGCCTGAATACTGTATATAAGTAGTTTAACCATTTAGATTAATAATACTTTATATAATTGAATGATCTACTAATCTCTTAGTTAATAGGTAATTCAGATACTGATTGTAAATTTATACTAGAAAACAAAAGTAAAAGCAGTCTGTTAGTTCAGCTCTCATGTACATTAGACAGTTATGATCTAAAGCTAATGTTGATAATCTGTATAGCAATTTTTTATTGAATAAAGTGTAATTTGAATTCATTTTGATTCCAGATGTTTGTTTTCATTGCAAGTTTTTCGTTTTTGCTTTTATTACCATTGTTTCAATTTGGTCTGGGCCTAATGTACGACGTGGGCCTGGACTGTAATCGAAAATTCACTAGGCTATTGAACAAAAACCCAAATCCGGTCTGGGTCACTAAGGCCCAGATATATGTGATAACTCATTAAGTATAGATCCAGCATTCCAAGCCCAATAACAATGAAACAACAATGGCCTGGACTCACTTTCTAGAATTATAGTTGATTAATAATGATTAAGGGAAAAACATTGATAGAAAAACATAGTGACACAATAAGTATGAACTTTAAAAGATACACGAGACGAGCCTCACATAATAGTAAAACAGTGGGGCCCCCTTTCATGTAATTAATAAAATATACAATAGATTCGGGAAGGTTAATAGCGAATTCCATAACCTCTCCCAAAAGCTTTTAAGCCGTTAGACACTATTTAGGCACGATTTAATAAATATACTTTCCCTAAAACGAGTGTTCACTTGGTGCGACTCAAATCCTAAATCCCGGCGAAGCCGAAATATATTAAAAGTCACAGACGTACTGGTTGTGGTGTGACTCGAAATACGTTTTTGTGACGTCGCAATTCATAAAAATATCAAAGTTGGAAACCCATACATATTGTTTAAAAGTATATAACAAGTCTTATAAAATTGAGAATGACGGTTGAGCGACCATGCTAAAACCACGGAATCCGGGAATGCCTAACACCTTCTCCCGGGTTAACAGAATTCCTTATCCAGGTTTCTGTTTCGCGTACTATAATACAGAGTCAACTTCCTCGGATTCGGGATTAACCGGTGACTTGGGACACCATTATCTTCCCAAGTGACAACTCTGAAAATTAAATAGAAATCCCGGACCGATTGTCCTTTATTTGGAAAAACTCCTTCCTCTTTGTTATTATATCCTTCTCGGGTATTTGAACATTAAGGTATACCCAACGTATCTTTTCAAAGGGATCGGTAAAAAAGGGTTGTAAAAAGGGAGGTGTGACAGTGATTTGCAGTATTCTTACTCATCCGTGCAGTCTTTACATATTTACATAGCACCTCTATTATTTATGTTATGCTGTTTATTGACCGGTAGGTGACTGTTCCTTGTCACTACTCCATCGAGCTTAGTCTTGATACTTACAGGGCACTGCCGTGGTGTGCTCATACTACTCTTATGCACATATTTGTTATGTAGATGCATGTACTCTCATTCTGTTTCTGTTAGCCTTGGATGAAGGTATATCGGTAGAGACTTCAAGGTATATCTGCTACGTCCGCATACCGAGGAGTCCATTTCCCAGCTTTATGTAAAAAGTATAGTTCTTTCAGTATTTCTCGTTGTATAGATATTCTTGAGTCAGAGCCTCTTATATATCCTCTTAGCTTGCTATTTGTGAGTTTTCGAGTTTTGGGAAATGTTGTCAGTTTTGAAGATTGTTATGGTACGTGCCAAGTGGCACATTAAGCACCATTTTATTTTACTAATTTAGTTTATTTTACTTTCTTCCACAATTATGGTTATCTTCCGCATTGTTATGCTTACCCAGTCGTAGGGGACTAGGTTCCATCACATGGAGGGTGAACTGGGGTCGTGACAAGTTGGTATCAGAGCTCTAGGTTCATAGGAGTCACAGATCACAAGACGGTTTATTAAAGTCTCATGGATCAGTACAGAGACGTCTGTACTTATCTGCAAGAGGCTATGTAACTGTTTGGAAAATTTTACTTCATTTGATTTCTCTGTCGTGCGATATTTTTGACATCCACAATCCTAAACACCTAAACACCTATATTCTACTCTCTCACAAATCGTGAGGACACGTACTATCCGAGGTGATCAAGCACCCACGCCCCCTACTGCAGCCGTTGGAGGTTGGCATCGAGGTAAAGTTTGAGGACGCGCACGTGGTAAAGCGAGAGCACCTACGCGAGCTGCTGCCGGATTGGCACAGTTCATGAGCATGTACACCACTTTGGCTCAGGCCGGATTGCTTCTGTCACGACCCCAAATCCGGTCATGATGGCGCCCAGCACATTGCTAGGCCAGCCTGTCCAATTAATAACAATGACGGAGCTAGGAGCTCGCTTTATCCCATTTAAGCATATCAAAACATGAAACAACAGTGATACATATATCGAAAACGGGGAACCAAGTCCCAAAATATACCAACTCCCATAGACCGCAAGGGTTTAAGTTGGGGAGAATGTAACGACCTGGCCCGTCGTTACGGGAATTACCACCCCGTTACCTTGCAATTTCATATCTTATGCTTTTATAACAGTATTAGAGTATATCGGGTGAGTTAGGAGTGATTTGGATTGAAAATGAAACAAATAGCATGTTTGAAGAAAGCTTGAATATGGAAAGTCAACCAAGAGTTGACTATTGAGTTAGAGTACTCGGAACCGGATTCTGATGATTCGACTAGTTCCGGGGAATCATTTATGACTTAGGAGAACAATCGGAATTGAATTCAGAGGTCCGGTGTAGTTTTAGGCTTGAATTGGCGAAGGTTGATTTTTGGCAAAAACCGGATGGTAGGTGATATTTTGATCCGGGGGTCGGAATGGAATTTCGACAATTTCTGTAGCTTTGTTTTGTGATTTTGGATATGTCTGCAAATTTTCAGGTCATTCGGACATCATTTGATCGGGTTTTGGATTGAATGTTAGTTTTGAAAATTTTGAAGAAACTTAGGCTTGAATCCGTGAGTAAATGGAGATTTTGATGTTTAGTATGGTGTTTTTATGATTGGAACAAGTTCGTATCATGTTTTGTAGTATGCTGGTGGTTTTCGTTGGGGTCCCGGGGGTCTCGGGATGAATCCGGGAGTCCAAACGGACCATTTTTTGGAAGAAAAGAGAAGGCTGGTTGCTGTCATAAACGCAGCAGGTTTTTGCTCTCCGCGATTGCGGGGAGGGGGACGCGATCACGTAGGGCTGGGGGCTAGGCCATCGCGATCACAGGATCACCAGTCGCGATCGTGTAGAGTTAACCGGGTGACCATCGCGATCGCATGAGCATCTACGTGATCGCGTAGAAGAGAAATGGGGTCCAGGGAATAATGTGCTACGCGATCGCAGGAAGAGGGACGCGATCGCGTGAAGCCGGATGTTTGTACATCGCGATCGCGTGAGGAGAGTCGCGATCGCGTGAGGCCGAAATTTTTGAACATCCCGATCGCGTGAGTAGAGTCGCGATCGCGTAGAGCAAATGGGTCTGGCAGAGAATTTAATCACAGAACAGAGGGGTTACGGGTTTACACCCCCAAAACATAATTTTGAGCCCTAGAGAGAAGAAAACTCGAGGAAATCACTGAGAAGTCATCGGGTATTCGTTGGAGGTAAGATTCTTGACTCAAAAACATCATTTTATGGTAGTATTAACATCAATCTTCATGAAATTGGGTAGAAATCTTGAAGAAAAGTGGCCTAAGTATTGAAAACGGGACTTTTGGATTTGGAAGGCCATTTGAACTCCGATTTCGATAAATTTTATATGCACGGACTCGTGGCGAGATAAGGATCGCGTTGGTACTAATTTCGAAATTTTCCGAGCAGTGGGCCCGGGGTCGGGTTTTACCAATTTGGCGTATTTATGCAAATTTTATGTAAATTGAAGTGGGTTATGATTCTTTGACCCATTTTTGATATAATTATTATTATTTGACTAGATTCTACACACGAGGCAGCGAAATTGAAAGGAAAAGGCATCGCGGACGAGTCTACGACCGGCTAGAGGTGTGTAGTTTGTGTATATGGTAGCCTGAGGGTTCGAAACCCCGTCTTAGCACATCGTGACGCTAGTAGGGCGTGGCTCGCACACCGTGGCAGGTGCGGGATTGATTGTGACTGGGGATTGAGACTTGGTCCATCCCGGAAATGAATAATATGTTATTAGTGTTGGAAATACACTGTATTTGAATTATTTGTGGGCTGAAAGCCTTGTTTGGGGCCTTGTGCCGATCTGTAGCGTCCTTAGAGGACAATATTTATGTGATAGCTATAATTTCTTAAATCACTAATCTCAGTCATGGAAATTGAAATTCACCTTTTGAAATGCTAAGTCACCGACTTTTGCAAATTTAATAAAGTTAAAGTATTTTTCATAAATTATGAACTGGAAACTGGAAGTAAGAAAAATGAACTGTTTTGTGACTTAATTTCTTATTGTGGACTGAGCATGGGATCGGGCTGCACGCCGCAGTGGTTGATATGAGGATCGGGCTGCACGCCGCAGCAGTATTGCGCTTGGGCTGTAGGAGCCCCTCCGGAGTCTGTACACACCCCCAGTGAGCGTCGTCGACGTTAAATTGGATCGGGCTACACGCCGTAGCGGTTATGTGCATTGCATTGCATCTGTATTTGTTGAACTACTCTGTGGTAGTTGTATTGTATTGTTGATGCTAGTTCGTAGGAGATTCGAACTGTAGTTTAGCTTCATTATGTGGTATTCTGTGGATTTCTTACTGTCAGCTACTTATATATATTTGTTACTCACTGAGTACTTAGTACTCACCCCTACTCCCCGCACCTTTTGTGTGCAGACTCAGGTACTCAGGAGCAGTAGACAAGCATTTCCCGCGGTTGCAGTGTCATAACGAGTTGCTGAGGTATCTGCCTACGTTCGCAGAACCTAGCTTCTCCTCTCATTTCCAGTTGTTATTTTATATTTTGTATTCAGACTTGAGTACTTCTATATCGTACTCTCTATTTCCTGTTGGGTTTTGTTAGAGGCTCTAGACTTGTGACTCCGGATCTTTGGGAGTGTCGGTATTTTGTTCAGTATTATTATTATTGGAGTTCTTAAACTCATATATTCTTCTTGGGTTGTCCATTTGGGGACGAGTATTTTGTGATAATTAAATTGTTGGTCTGGCTGGCCTAGCTTAATTGTTGGGTGCCATCATGA
This sequence comes from Nicotiana noctiflora, assembly GCA_032618575.1. Classification (NCBI taxonomy): domain Eukaryota; kingdom Viridiplantae; phylum Streptophyta; class Magnoliopsida; order Solanales; family Solanaceae; genus Nicotiana; species Nicotiana noctiflora. Next base: position 63,169 of record JASVEL010007439.1, read on the forward strand.
CCGGATTTGGGTCGTGACAAGTTGGTATCAGAGCTCTAGGTTATTAGGACTCGCGAGTCATGAGCCGGTTTAGTAGGCTTTCGCGGATTGGTACGTAGACGTCCGTGTCTATCCTCGGAGGGCTACAGAAACTTTAGGAAAAACCTCATTTTCTTGGATTCATATCGTGCGTATTGTGTTGTCATGAAATTAAAATTTTCCATGTTCCATTCTCTCGCAGATGGCGAGAACACGAGCTAACGGACGTGGCGGACGACCACCATTGGCACCCAGAGGCCGTGGTCGTGGTAGAGGTAGGGCAGCAGTACCAGCACCTGCTGACCCACCAGCTGACCAGACTCAGGGTCAGATTCCTGCACCGGTGGCCCAGACTCAGGACCAGATTCCAGCGGCAAACGCTCCGGCAACTCAGGTTCAGGCACCGGCAGTGCCCATTGTGATACCGGGTCTTCAGGAGACCTTGGCTCAGATCTTATCAGTGTGCACAGGCTTGGCACAGGTAGTTGCAGCTACTGCTGCAGTATCTTCTTCACAGGGGGAGGGAATCAGACCCCCGTGGCTCACACACCCGAGCCAGTCCAGCCAGTTGCGCCCGTTGCACCAGCTCCTGCTTATATGGTTCCAGCTATGCCCGACGATGAGCAGCGTCATTTGGAGAGATTTGAGAGGCTACGGCCTCCGACATTCAGTGGTGCTGAGGGCGAGGACGCCCAGGGTTTTCTTGACAGATGTCAGCGCATGCTTCGCACCGCGGGTATTCTAGAGTCCAGCGGTGTTTCATTCACCACTTTTCAGTTCACGGGTGCAGCATTTCGGTGGTGGGAGGATTTCGAGAGGCGTAGGCCCGCTGGGGCAGCGCCTCTCACTTGGCAGCAGTTCTCCACAGTATTTTTGGAAAAGTATGTGCCTTAGTCTCGGAGAGAGGAGCTGCGACGTCAGTTCGAGTGGTTGAAGCAGGGAGAGATGACGGTTAATCAGTACGAGATGAGATTCACATAGTTGGCCCGTCATGCCATGTGGATGGTTCCTACAGACAGAGAGAGGATTCAGAGATTTATCGATGGCTTAATTTATCCCATCCGCATATTGATGACCAGGGAGAGAGTTTCGGCAGTTACCTTTGAGGAGGTGGTTGATGCCGCCCGTCATATTGAGACAGATCGCCGCAGAGAGCGGGAGGAGAGAGAGGCTAAGAGGCCTCGTGGTTCTGGCAGCTACAGTGGTGCTCCGTCTAGGGGCCAACCCCAGTATAGCAGGGGTCGTTCTTTCGGGTCTCATCAGTCTGGACGTGCAGAGTCCAGTGGGGTTTCATCAGATCGTGGTCGTCAGGGCCATCAGGGTTATCAGGGTCAGCAGAGCCGTCAGTAGAGTCAGCCTGCACTAAGTGCTCTTCCAGCTCAGAGCTCTGCTCCTGCTTCCTCAGCATAGGGTTCATCTGTAGCGAGGGGTCCTCAGCAGCACCTTCTCCCATCTTCAGGCCGTTGTTTTGAGTGCTGTGATTTGGGCCATATCAGGAGAGAGTGTCCTCAGTGGCTTCGTAAGCGGTCTCGGCGGAGGGATCAGCCTTCGTCTTCTACTCCTGTTTCTTCAGCGCCAGCACAGTCGGCTAGGACTGGTGGCCAGGTATCCAGAGGTCGCCCTAGGGGTGAGGATCGTACTGGTGGAGGCCGGGCTCGTTTCTATGCTCTTCCGAATAGGAAGGATGCTAGTGCTTCAGATGCGGTTATTTCAAGTATTATCTCAGTCTGCCACAGGGATGCTTCTGTCGTATTTGATCCCGGATCCACCTATTCTTATGTCTCTACTTATTTTGCACATCATTTGGGTATGACCCGTGATATTCTTGCTTTGCCCGTACATGTGTCTACCCCAGTGGGGGATATTGTTGTTGTGGATCAGGTATATCGATCCTGTATTATTACTATTGGGGTTCTGGAGACCCGAGTTGATTTATTACTACCGGGCATGGTAGATTTTGATGTAATTCTAGGCATGGATTGGCTATCTCCTTACCATGCGATTTTAGACTGTCATGCCAAGACAGTCACACTAGCTATTCCAGGTAATCCAAGGATCGAGTGGCGTGGCTTGACTGATTATGTGTCCGACAGGGTGATTTCTTATATAAAGGCCCAACGAATGATTGGCAAGGGTTGTTAATCTTATTTGGCCTTCATTAGAAATGTTGAGGCCGAGACACCCACTCTTGATTAGGTCCCTATTGTGAGGGAGTTTCCGGATGTATTTCCAGTAGACCTACCAGGCATGCCGCCTGACAGAGATATTGATTTTGGTATTGATTTGGTGCAGGGCACTCATCCCATTTCTATTCCTCCCTATCGCATGGCACCAGCAGAGTTAAAAAAATTGAAAGAACAGCTTCAGGAACTCTTAGATAAGGGTTTCATTCGTCCGAGTGTGTCACCTTGGGTGCACCGGTGTTGTTCGTGAAGAAGAAAGATGGCACAATGAGAATGTGCATTGATTACAGGCAGCTGAACAAGGTAACAATGAAGAATAAATACCCATTGCCTCGTATTGATGACCTATTTGATCAGCTCCAGGGGGCTAGTGTATTTTCTAAGATTGATCTTCGATCGGGCTATCATCAGTTGAAGATCAGGGACTCAGATATTATGAAGACAGCATTCAGAACGCGATATGGGCACTACGAGTTCCTGGTGATGTCTTTCGGGTTGACTAATGCCCCAGTTGCATTCATGCACTTGATGAATAGTATATTTCAGCCGTACCTGGATTCTTTTGTGATTGTGTTTATTGATGATATTCTGGTATATTCACGCTGCCAGGAGGAGCATGCACAGCATTTGAGAGTGGCATTGCAGAGGTTGAGAGAAGAGAAGCATTATGCAAAATTCACTAAGTGTGAGTTCTGGCTTGATACTGTCGGTTTTCTAGGACATATAGTGTCTAGTGATGGTATTCGGGTTGATCCACGGAAGGTTGAGGCAGTGCAGAATTGGCCCAGACCTTCCTCAGCTACAGAGATTCGGAGTTTTCTCGGCTTGGCAGGCTATTATCGCCGGTTTGTTCAGGGTTTCTCATCTATTGCTTCACCGTTGACTAAGTTGACACGGAAGAATGCTCCATTTGTGTGGTCTGATGAATGTGAGGAGAGCTTCCAGAAGCTCAAGGAGGCTTTGACCACAGCTCCAGTACTTGTGTTACCATCAGTTTCAGGGTCATATACGGTGTATTGTGATGCTTCTAGAGTTGGACTCGGTTGTGTGTTGATGCAGGAGGGTAGAATTATTGCATATGCTTCTCGTCAGCTAAAACCCCACGAGAAGAACTACCCTGTTCATGATTTGGAGTTAGTTGCTATTGTACATGCCTTGAAGATTTGGAGGCATTACCTATATGGTGTATCTTGTGATGTATATACGGACCACCGCAGCCTTCAGCATTTGTTTAAGAAGAAAGATCTAAATTTGAGGCAACGGAGATGGCTTGAATTACTTAAAGACTATGATATTACTATTTTGTACTATCCCGGGAAAACCAATGTAGTGGCTGATGCATTGAGATTGAAGGCTATTAGTATGGGCAGTTTGGCGTATATTCCAATTGGGGAGAGACCCCTAGCAGTTGATGTTCAGGCGTTAGCTAATCAGATGGTGAGGCTGGATATTTCCGAGCCCAATCGGGTGATGGCTTGTGTAGTAGCTCGTTCTTCTTTATATGATCGTATTCGAGAGTGCCAGTATGATGATCCACACTTACTTGTCCTTAAGGACAGAGTTCAGCATGATGATGCCAGAGATGTCACTATTGATAGTGAAGGTGTATTGCGGATGTAGGGCCGGATATGCGTGCCCAATGTTGATGGCCTTCGTGAATTGATATTGGAGGAAGCCCACAGCTTGCGGTATTCTATTCATCCAGGAGCCGCAAAGATGTATCAGGATTTGAAGCAGCATTACTGGTGGAGAAAGATGAAGAAAGATATTGTTGCGATCAAAACACTCACGCAAGTGTACGCGATCGACAAGTAATATAGTAGTAAGTAGAGTATCGTTCCCACGAGGAATTGTGATTAACTTATTGACTGATTTAGACTAAATTAGTTATCAATTCAAGCTAGACTATCACAAGATATATCTAAAACTTATTAATAATAGAACAATAATTCAAGGTAAAATTACTACACCAATTGCAATTTATGTTTATAACAATTTGGACAAATATATTCCAGGGTCATGGACTTGCTAGTAATCATGCTATTTTTCTACTTAGAATTGATTTATTTAATTATCCGGGTTGTTGATTATAAGGTTAATAATATTCATAAGAATCTTTCGAGTTCTTATGACCCTATCCAAGTTAAATCAATACCTATATGTCTATGGTATTAATATTAACAAGAATGCATTTACAACTCTTATTCTTCAACCAAACAAGGCAATTAAGTATATATCTATCTTAATTGCAAATCCTTCACTCGATGCCCGGGATTCAAAACTTGTTCTATTTGATTTTACATGCAACCAAGAATTTCCTTTGTCAAGTTTAATTCAAAGTTCGTAGATAATATTTCACTGTTAGCTACTCAGTAAAATAATTAAGATCAAAATCAAATAAACAACCCATATCAATAACTTCAATAAAATCAATCTAAGCTTCAAATAACAAGATCAACTAACATCCATGACCCTAGAATACTAGAGAGTTTAGCTACTCAAGTTCATACTAAAATCAATAATATTGATGTCTAAAATACTACAAAGAAGAATACAAGATGAAAGTTTAGATGAACTCTTTAATTTGTTGCACTTCAAAACTTGATCTTCACTCCCTTCCTTGGCTTCAAGAACACTCTTGGTAAGTTTTCTCTCAAAATCTTCTTTCTAAAATGAATAGTAATTTTCCACTCTAATCCCATAATGCTAAAAATCTGATCTCCTCCCTAATATAAGGTTGCATTATTTTGATTTGAGTGGAAATATGTGTCCCTTCCTTTTCCACCTTAGAAAAATCAATCTTAACCGGATTAGTGTGCGCGAAGTCCCTGCGCGAAGTGGTGCGCGAAGTGGGCACTTCGCGCACATATAGCCCAATTCATCTCTCCTTACGCGCGAAGTTGTGCGCGAAGTAGCCACTTCGCGCACCTGGAAGAAATTCTCATTCAAGCTTGTTTCTTGATTGAAAAGACTCAAGTCCGAAGGATTATTTTTGCTCCAAAATTGTACCATAACATTTTCAATTGTAGATATAAGCTCCTTTTTCTGCACATTGTATAAATCACAAATTAATAGCTTATATCTTATAAAATTCATAAATTATGTTATTGGATCATGATTAAATGGATGCATAATTAATGGCTAAACTACTTAGTTTTCGCCTATTATCAACACCCCACACTTAGTCCATTGCTAGTCCTCGAGCAATCACACCATACTTATAAAAGAGTCATCAATAAAATTATTTTACCTTAATGCTTTACACTTAGAACAAGAATTATATCTCTCACCTAGTAATATAAAATTCTAGTTTCTGGACTAACTTTCAAGTGCTATACAATATTCACACTTCTTTGAAGTACTCTATACAGAGATCAAGACTTATTTATCTGTCACGAATCATATGCCCTCACAATTTTATCAACATTACACATATCAATATGTACAAAAGAGTTCCCAAATTATTTACAACAAGACAGTCTCACTCACACTCACAAAAGAAGTCACATGCATGCAAATGGTACCATAAGCTTGCCCTTAATGTAAATCTCTACTAATACAAGCTTGTTCGGTAAAAAAATCAATTAGGACTTTTTCTTCTGGTTGTAATGTGGGTTAAGGTGCTGGTAAGATTTATTTTGGAATTAGTGACTAGCACTCCTAAGCACTTTAATACATTACTCAATCATTTTTAGCGCAAATTCTCTAATCTTAATAACAATTGCATCAATCAATCAATCAATTCATTCCTAGCAGTGTTCCATTTTTCTTTTATGCACTGCTTTAATTCATACTCAACTGGCATTAATCAAAACAATATGCACATATATATATATATAATTTTTTTTTTTTTTTTTGTGCACCTTTCTCACTTTCATTGGTTCCATTTACAAATCACCCCACACTTAGTTCCTTTGTACTTCTTTTAGCGCTCATTTTACAATTAAAGTGCTTTAAGAGGTTAAAGGGTTCAAAATATCAATAAAGAACAAAAATGGTATAGGCTTGCAATGTGGTTACCAAATAAAAGTTTCAAGGCTAGAAATGGTTAACTAAGGATAAATTTTATTTGATTTGAGCAATTAAGTTCAAAAAGATCAAGGAAAGCCTAACATCATATTTTAAAACCGAGTGTCACCTGAAATTTCGCTTCAATTTACATACTAGGCAAGTTCTAGACACAATTACACTACATGGACTCATCAAAAATCTCTCCACACATGGCATAAGATTCATTAAGATCAACTCATCAAGACGCTCTGTTGTGAATATTCATTTCAGTTGTAAATATGCAATAAAATCACTTTCAGTTAAAAATCCAGTAAAACTAGGCATTATACTCTAGGATTAGGTATGTTCAAGTGTATTAACATTATGGCTCTTAAAAGCAAAAACAATGATAAAATCTAAAAAAATCTATCTATACCCGGTTCAAATTGAAACCCTTGGAAAAGAACCGTGGCCTAAAGAAAAACCAAGGGGAATTATTCACATTAATCACAAAATTAAGAAAAAGAGGATATAATTCCTCGAAATTTGATACCAAATTATTTATTTTTTTTATATTATTTTTATTTTTATTTTTTTTAAAAAAAAAAAAAACTTCAAAATAAAACTTTTAATAACAAAGACAACCACTTTTAACTAAACTATTATTCATAAAATTCAAAACAAGCCAAACTCCAAAACAAACAAAACATTAACTAATATCTGACACCATCAAAATATACTAAACACAAACACACCCCACACTTAAGAATAGACATGTCCTCATGACTATAAGCTATAAACACAGAGATAAAAATACTTCCCCGACGATCTATTCTTGATCTGACACTGTGTCGGGGTTGACGTTACAAGCTCGCCCCAATGCTCGCAGCCATCCCATAAATTTCTTTTCCGACTTGACTTGTCGATCTGCTATCTGCTCCACACGGGTGCTTAATGTGTTTACTGTTTGTCTCAATTCACCTATCTCATGCTCCCATGTGTGTTGTCTCGGCATGCTAGCAGTTCTTGAAGAGGATGCTGCTCTTGGTAATGCAACTGCTGGTGCATTGGGCGGTTGGGATTGTTCTCCTCTGTCAGTGTCCATTGGTTGATCCTCTCCATCATTCTCTTCTTCTTCAGAGCTTTCTTCTTCATCTCCACCTTTCTTGGGTTTGATTTTAAATTCCTTCCTTACAGTTATATCTACATTTGGATCCTCTGGTACCTGGGCTTGCCTGCAAAGTAAAGTGACTAGTGATGGAAAGAAAAATCCATACTTACGAATTGGACTTCTAATAAACATTTCATCATGAATGATCTTTGCCACATCAAAAGTCAAGTTCTCTACAAGACACCATATCAGTGCAGCTCTGGGACCATTTACTTCAGTTGTATTCTTGGAAGGAATGAGCCCGTTATTTATCACATAAAGCCAGGTTTTTGCTTCTATAGTTAGAGCAGCTGAATGAATTTTGTCACCACTCTCTAACCATTCTATCTCAGCTCCCGGGGTGCAAATCTTTGAGATGAATCTTTCCCATTTTGCATTATCTGGACATTTTCCAAACTCATAGAAATCTTCATTCTCTGGCACAGCATCAGGTAAATTGTAACTTGCCCTAATTGCCTCAATTGAAGCATTGACTTGTCTTCTTCGCATAGTCACAATATTATTTTGATGTTCAGGTACATTCGCGTAGAATTCGCGAACCACTGTTTCATTTGCAGTCACCGGTTCATTCATAAAGATTTGAAGCCCCCGGTCAATCAACTTTTGGTACATGCTAGGGCACTTTTCTTGAAGATTTTTAACATCAATGCCCCTTTCTGGAACCGGTTTCTTTGTCCTTTTGTTGGTGAACCGGGTTTGAGCTTCAGGTGAAATAAACCTTCTTGAATCATAGTTAGTTGCAACATTGGCTCGTGATCGGCTGGAAGATGCTCCTGAAGTTAATCTTCTTTTTGGTGCCATAATTCCTACAATACAAAAACACATTAATCTAAAATGAATGGATAATGTGTTTCAATGCGGTTACTCAGAATTCACACACGCAATTAAGTTAATTGCTCTATCAAACTTCTTTGAGGACTTTCCTCAAACACATTGTGGGCAAGCCTAATTCATCCTTAATGTTAATGCTTTGGTTAAGGATTTCCCAACCAAATTTCAACTATAACCAATTCATGTTCTACCCATCCCATTTATTCACAAATTTAAACCCAAAAGTATATAAAACTATGATAAATTCTATCAACATTGCTCAAACATTCTAATTTTTCACAAGAACTTCTAATTTATCATAAACAACATAAATACTACAAAAACAATATACATACTATAATTTCTAATATATACCAACTATATTAACAAATTAAAGCCATGAGTAACGAAATAGAAAAAAAAATCAACATAAAAAAAAATTCAATAAATTAAAAGTTTAGGGTTCTTACTTGATGGGATTAAGATGAATCTTTAGTAAGGATGAAGAGCTTTCACAATTTGTTGAAGAAGATTAGAGTAATTAATAGAGGAATTATGGTGTTATGGTGTTAGGGTTTGGAGAAGAAGGTAGAATTTAGGGTATGTTGAGAGAAAGAGTGGTAAAATTTTGAAGAGTGTCGGTTAAAATAAAAATAATGTAAGTATATACACACCCCGTCTGTTCTGCGCGAAGTGGTGCACGAAGTGGTCACTTCGCGCATAACTTCGCGCACAAAACCTGAGTATTCTGTTTAAGGTGCGCGAAGTGGTGCGCGAAGTGATGACTTCGCGCATGACTTCGCGCATGACTTATGAGCTTTCTGTTTAAGGTTCGCGAAGTGTGCGCGAAGTGATCACTTCGCGCAGGGACTTCGCGCAGCTGGGCGAACTAAATGAAATAACAAATTTTTTTTTTTTTTTTTTTTTTTTTATATAACAATGAAGTAATACCTTAGCCTTCCTCGTTGTTGTCCTACAATCATCAACACACAAATTACACCCAAACAAATAAAAACGAAGAATATAACACAAATAAAAAAAATTATTAACACACAATTATCGCTATTATTGGGTTGCCTCCCAATGAGCGCCTGATTTACTGTCGCGGCACGACTCCAAAATTCCTCAAACATCATTGATTTCAACCGAGGTCTTGTGACGATTAACATCACCACCCCAATAATGCTTCACTCTTTGTCCATTCACCAGAAAAGTGTCATTTGAATTTTTGTCCCTCAATTCTATCGCTCCGTAAGGACTTACACTTACCACCATAAAAGGTCCTGACCAACGGGATTTTAGCTTTCCTGGAAAAAGTTTCAATCTAGAATTGAATAACAAAACTTGTTGCCCCGACTCAAACTCACGATGTTGGATATGCTTATCGTGCCATCTCTTGGTTCTTTCTTTATACAACTTGGCATTTTCATAAGCATTCAATCTAAACTCATCAAGTTCATTGAGTTGCAACAGCCTTTTTTCACCAGCCAAACCTATATCCACATTTAACTTTTTGATTGCCCAATAAGCTTTGTGTTCAAGTTCAACGAGGCAAATGACATGCCTTTCCATAAACTAACCTGTATGGAGAAGTACCTATTGGAGTCTTGTATGCAGTTCGGTAAGCCCACAAAGCATCTTCTAGTTTAGCAGACCAATCCTTCCTGTTTGCATTAACTGTTTTCTCCAAAATCTGCTTTATCTCTCGATTAGATACTTCAACTTGACCACTTGTTTGAGGGTGGTATGCAGTAGCAACTTTGTGTTTTATCCCATATTTTGATAAAACATTTTTAAACAGTTTGTTGCAAAAATGTGTTCCTCCATCACTTATCAACACCCTTGGAGTTCCAAAGCGTGTGAAAATGTGTTTCTTAACAAAACTTACCACAACTTTTGCATCATTCGTAGGAAGAGCAATGGCTTCAACCCACTTAGACACATAGTCTACTGCAACCAGAATGTATCTATGACCATTAGAACCTGGAAATGGTCCCATGAAATCAATTCCCCATACATCAAACAATTCCACCACCAAATTATTCTGCAAAGGCATCTCATTTCTCTTTGTGATTGTACCTGTTCTTTGACACCTGTCACAAGTTTTAACAAACGCATGAGCATCTTTAAATAAGGTTGGCCAGTAAAAACCTGATTGGAGAACCTTTTGTGCTGTTCTATCTCCACCATGATGACCTCCATAGGAAGAAGAATGACAGTCATGCAAAATGGCATTCATTTCTTCTTCAGGTACACACTTTCTTACCAATTGGTCAGCACATTGCTTGTAGAGAAAGGGTTCATCCCACATATATGATTTCACATCATGGAAGAATTTTCTCCTTTGATCCGCTGTGATTTATGATGGCATCACTCCACTTGCAATATAATTTACAAAGTCAGCATACCATGGAGTTTCATTAGATTTAATGGCCAACAAATGTTCATCAGGGAACGTTTCTTTTATTGAGTCTCCTTCAATCACATGACTTCTGTTTTCCAATCTGGACAAATGATCTGCCACTTGATTCTCAATACCTTTTCTATCACGTATCTCCAGGTCAAATTCCTGCAAAAGAAGAACCCATCAGATTAGTCTTGGCTTTGCATCTTTCTTTGCAAATAGATACTTGATAGCCGAGTGATCAGTATAGACTATGACTTTAGTTCCTACTAGGTAGGATCTAAACTTGTCAAATGCCCATACTACTGCAAGTAATTCTTTCTCTGTGACAGTGTAATTCATTTGAGCGGGATTTAGAGTTCTGCTCGCATAATGAATGGAGTAAAAAATTTTCTCCTTCCTCTGTCCTAACACAGCACCAATGGCTATGTCACTTGCATCACACATTAATTCGAAAGGCCGTTCCCAATCTGGAGCAACAATGATTGGTGCAGAGACCAATTTTCTTTTAAGCTCTTCAAATGCCTTCAGACAAGCATCATCAAAATGGAATGGTGTATCTTTCTCAAGGAGCCTGCAAAGAGGAGATGAAATTTTTGAAAAATCTTTAATGAATCTTCGATAAAATCCTGCATGACCTAGAAAACTGCGTATGCCCTTAACAGATATGGGTGGGGGCAATTTTTCAATTGCTTCCACTTTTGCCTTGTCTACTTGCAATCCGTTCTTGGACACTTTGTGCCCTAGGACAATACCTTCTCTTACCATGAAATGACATTTTTCCCAGTTCAAGATCAAGTTGGTCTCTTCACATCTGGCTAGCACTTTATCAAGATTCGTTAAACATTTATCAAAAGAGCATCCGAAAACAGAGAAATCATCCATAAATACTTCCACAAATCTCTCGACCATATCAGTGAAAATAGCCATCATACACCTTTGAAATGTCGCAGGTGCATTGCAAAGACCAAATGGCATTCTTTTGAATGCATACGTGCCATAAGGACACGTAAAAGTGGTCTTCTCTTGGTCCTCTGGGGCTATAGTTATTTGATTATACCCAGAGTAACCATCCAAGAAGCAGTAATACTCCTGCCCGGCTAATCGATCAAGCATTTGATCCATGAATGGAAGAGGAAAGTGGTCCTTCCTGGTGGCATTATTCAGTTTTCTATAATCAATACAAATTCTCCATCCTGTGATAGTTCTTGTTGGTATTAAATCGTTATTATCATTAACTATCACAGTTATACCCCCCTTTTTAGGAACACATTGAACTGGACTCACCCACTTACTGTCAGAGATAGGAAATACAATACCTGCATCAAGCCATTTGATCACCTCTTTCCTTACCACTTCTTTCATGTTAGGATTGAGGCGACGTTGGTGTTCTATACTTGGTTTGTATCCTTCCTCCATTAGGATTTTATGCATGCAAAACGCAGGACTAATACCTTTAATGTCTGACATTGTCCACCCAATGGCTTTCTTGTGCTCTCTCAATACTCTTAACAATTTTCCTCCTGCAGTTCAGATAAATCAGAAGAAATGATAACAGGCAATGTATCAGAACTACCCAAATAAGCATAATGCAAGTGAGATGGTAGTGGTTTAAGCTCCAATTTCGGAGCTTCCTCAATTGATGGCTTTGGAGGAGGTCCATGTGGCCTGTTCAACGGTTCAAAAGGATATGTTCCTTTTAAGTATGCACAAGATGTATCAAGGAAGTACATCATCTCTTCAACCTCTTCATCAGTTGCCAAATTATCAAATATTGTAAGTGCTTTTTCTAATGAATCATTGAGATACACACTTGAATCACAGTTTTGTTCATCATTCTCAATTACGGATATCATAGAAAGTTCTTCATATTGACAAGGAAGTTGAATTGCTTTGTAAACGTTAAACACCCGCTTCCTCATCATCAACCCTTAGAATCATCTTCCCTTCTTTCACTTTAATGATCGCATCACCAGTAGCTAACAAAGGTCGTCCAAGAATGATTGGCACCAATTCATCTGCTTCATAATCAAGAATAATGAAATCTGCAGGAAAGATGAATTTCCCAATCTGCAACAATACATCTTCTATTACCCCTTCAGGGTGTGCTATGGACCTGTCTGCTAACTGTAACATCACAGTGGTTGGTCTAGGAGCTCCAAGACCCAATTGTTTGAACAATGACAAGGGCATTAAATTTATGCTCGCCCCTAAGTCACAAAGAGCCCGGCCTACATCAATATCCCCAATACGCACAGGAATTGTAAAACTACCGGGGTCTTTAAGCTTTTGTGGAAGCTTGTTTTGTACCCTGGCAGTGCACTCTTCAGTAAGTGTGACTGTTTCATATTCAGTCAATCTCCTTTTATGAGCCACTATATCTTTTATGTACTTAGCATATTTAGGTATTTCTCGAAGTACATCAACAAGGGGAATGTTTAATTGAACTTGGCTCAACATGGACAGAAATTTACTGAACATTTTATCATCATTCTTCTTTTGCAATCTTTGGGGAAAAGGTGGGGGTGGTCTTGGAACTTCCACGGGTTCAATACTTTCAGTAGTCTTCTTTGGATCATTTATCAATTTAGGGATCAATTCTCCCTCAGGCACAAATCTCTCATTCTTTTTCTTTGAGATTTCCTCAAGTTCTCTCCCGCTTCTAAGTGTTATAGCACTTACCTGTGGGTTCTTTTCCGTGTCGCTGGGAAGAGCTCCTGAAGGTCTAGTGTTCTGGTTTGTTGCTATCTGCCCCATCTGCCTTTCTAGATTTCTAACATCAGTTCTGAGCTGCTGATTGTCGATCAACAACTTTTTCAACAAATCATTTGTACTTTCTTCCACCTGCTGAGGTGGTCTCCGAGGTTGATTAAAACCCCCTTGCGGTCTGTACTGATTTGGATTTTGCTGATTTCCTCCCTATGAGAAGTTAGGATGATTCCTCCAATTTGCATTGTAAGAATTACCATACTGGGCGTGCTGATTTGCTGGGCCTCTGTTTTGTTGTCCCACATAATAAATAGATTATGGATTCGTTGGACACATATCACTTGTATGGCTATCACCACACATTTCACAGCAAATAGCCATTTGTTGCACCTGTTGCATGGGTTGAGGTTGTTGCATTGTCATCCTTGTCATCTAGTTGGATAGCCTTGCAATTTCCGCTCTCATTGCCGATACATCATCCAGCTCAAGCACCCCTGCTGCTTTTTGTTTCATTGCCTTTCTGGAATCTCCATCACCTTGCCAATTATTATCATTAGAAGTGAATGTATTTAACAAGAGTTGGATTTCCGTGTAAGATTTTGTCATGCAACTTCCTCCACAAGCGGAATCAAGATTCATTTTTGAAGCTTCATCTAACCCATCAACAAATGTATGACCTAACACCTCATTTGTTTGACAATGATGAGGGCAGTCCCTAAGTAGCTTCTTGTATCTTTCCCAAGCTTGACGAAGTGTTTCGCCAGAGCGTTGTTCAAACCCAAGAATTTGACTCCTCAACATTTTTGTCTTTTTAGTAGGAAAGAACTTGATTAAGAACTTCCTTGCTAGATCATCCCAAGTGCGGATTGAATTTGATGGTTCTTTGTTTAACCACTCTTTAGCTTCCCCAAGCAGAGAAAAAGGAAATAGTGTCATCCGTACATAATCCTTGGAAACATTTGGATAATTATAAGTATCCGTAATTTCCAAAAAATTCTGAATATGCCTTTGTGGATCTTCATGAGGTAGACCCACAAATTGCCCTGTAGACTGAATCAGCTGCACCATATATTGTTTCAACTCAAAGTGCCCAGTAATATCAGGCTTCACAATAGCCTGAGTCATATTAGCCAGACCGGGTCTTGCGGCTTCAATTACCGCTCGTTCCTCATTTCCTGCCATCACTGTTGGCTGTGGTTGAATTTGAATGTTCAACTCTCCTTCCGTTTTATATTGAGCTTCCCACTCTCTCCTTGTTCTATGTATTGTTCTTTCAATTTCAGGATCAAATGGGAAGAGATTGTTTGTGCTTCTGCTCCTCCGCATTCACAAGAAGAACCTGTATAACACAAACAAATAGATGAAAATTTCTTTTTGTATTTTCTATTAACAACTACAAAATAATAAAATAGTTAAGGAGCTAATTTCAAATTCCCCGGCAACGGCGCCAAAAACTTGTTGCGATCAAAACACTCACGCAAGTGTACGCGATCGACAAGTAATATAGTAGTAAGTAGAGTATCGTTCCCACGAGGAATTGTGATTAACTTATTGACTGATTTAGACTAAATTAGTTATCAATTCAAGCTAGACTATCACAAGATATATCTAAAACTTATTAATAATAGAACAATAATTCAAGGTAAAATTACTACACCAATTGCAATTTATGTTTATAACAATTTGGACAAATATATTCCAGGGTCATGGACTTGCTAGTAATCATGCTATTTTTCTACTTAGAATTGATTTATTTAATTATCCGGGTTGTTGATTATAAGGTTAATAATATTCATAAGAATCTTTCGAGTTCTTATGACCCTATCCAAGTTAAATCAATACCTATATGTCTATGGTATTAATATTAACAAGAATGCATTTACAACTCTTATTCTTCAACCAAACAAGGCAATTAAGTATATATCTATCTTAATTGCAAATCCTTCACCCGATGCCCGGGATTCAAAACTTGTTCTATTTGATTTTACATGCAACCAAGAATTTCCTTTGTCAAGTTTAATTTAAAGTTCGTAGATAATATTTCACTGTTAGCTACTCAGTAAAATAATTAAGATCAAAATCAAATAAACAACCCATATCAATAACTTCAATAAAATCAATCTAAGCTTCAAATAACAAGATCAACTAACATCCATGACCCTAGAATACTAGAGAGTTTAGCTACTCAAGTTCATACTAAAATCAATAATATTGATGTCTAAAATACTACAAAGAAGAATACAAGATGAAAGTTTAGATGAACTCTTTAATTTGTTGCACTTCAAAACTTGATCTTCACTCCCTTCCTTGGCTTCAAGAACACTCTTGGTAAGTTTTCTCTCAAAATCTTCTTTCTAAAATGAATAGTAATTTTCCACTCTAATCCCATAATGCTAAAAATCTGATCTCCTCCCTAATATAAGGTTGCATTATTTTGATTTGAGTGGAAATATGTGTCCCTTCCTTTTCCACCTTAGAAAAATCAATCTTAACCGGATTAGTGTGCGCGAAGTCCCTGCGCGAAGTGGTGCGCGAAGTGGGCACTTCGCGCACATATAGCCCAATTCGTCTCTCCTTACGCGCGAAGTTGTGCGCGAAGTAGCCACTTCGCGCACCTGGAAGAAATTCTCATTCAAGCTTGTTTCTTGATTGAAAAGACTCAAGTCCGAAGGATTGTTTTTGCTCCAAAATTGTACCATAACATTTTCAATTGTAGATATAAGCTCCTTTTTCTGCACATTGTATAAATCATTAAATTAATAGCTTATATCTTATAAAATTCATAAATTATGTTATTGGATCATGATTAAATGGATGCATAATTAATGGCTAAACTACTTAGTTTTCGCCTATTATCAGATATTGTGAGCCATGTGGCTCGGTGTCTAAACTGTCAGCAGGTCAAGTATGAGCATCAGAGACCTGGTGGTGTGTTCCAGCGTATTGATATTCCTGAGTGGAAGTGGGAAAGGATTACTATGGACTTTGTTAGTGGACTCCCTCGGACGGCGAGGAAGTTTGATTCAGTTTGGGTGGTGGTGGATAGGTTGACTAAGTCAGTTCACTTCATCCCAGTGTGTACTACTTATTCCTCAGAGCGGTTGGCAGAGATATTCATCCGTGAGATAGTGAGATTGCATGGAGTTCCCATTTCTATTATATCGGACAGAGGTACCCAGTTCACTTCTCAGTTCTGGAGGACATTTCAGCGAGAGTTGGGTTCACAGGTAGAGCTGAGCACAGCATTTCATCCACAGACGGATGGGCAGTCTGAGCGTACTATTCAGATATTGGAGGACATGTTGCGTGCTTGTGTCATTGATTTTGGTGGTTCATGGGCTGATTATTTGCCTTTGGCGGAGTTTGCTTACAATAATAGCTATCAGTCCAGCATTCAGATGGCACCGTATGAAGCTTTATATGGGAGGCGGTGTAGGTCTCCGGTTGGTTGGTTCGAGCCCGGCGAGGCTAGGTTGTTGGGGACAGAGTTAGTCCAAGATTCCTTAGACAAGATGAAGGTGATCCAGGAGAGATTACGCACAGCTCAGTCGCGTCAGAAGAGTTATGCAGACCGGAAGGTCCGAGATGTGTCTTATTCAGTAGGTGAGAAGGTGTTGCTGAAGGTTTCGCCTATGAAGGGTGTTATGAGGTTTGGAAAGAAAGAGAAGTTGAGCCCAAGGTTTATTGGACCTTTTGAGGTGCTTAGGAAAGTTGGGAAGGTGGCTTATATGCTTGCTTTGCCACCTAGTTTGTCGGGAGTTCACCCGGTGTTCCATGTATCTATGCTCCGGAAGTATGTCGGAGACCCGTCTCATGTGTTGGACTTCAACACGATACAGCTAGATGAGGATTTGACTTATGATGTGGAACCAGTAGCCATTTTGGGTCGACAGGTTCGTAAGCTGAGATCTAAGGACATAGCTTCAGTGAAAGTGCAGTGGAGAGGTCGTCCCGTGGAGGAAGCAACTTGGGAGACCGAGCAGGAAATGCGGAGTAGATATCCACACTTGTTTGATGCTCCAGGTATGTTTCTTAACCCGCTCGCGGACGAGCGTTTGTTTAAGTTGGGGAGAATGTAATGACCCGGCCTGTCGTTACGGGAATTACCACCCCGTTACCTTGCAATTTCATATCTTATGCTTTTATAACAGTATTAGAGTATATCGGGTGAGTTAGGAGTGATTTGGATTGAAAATGAAACAAATAGCATGTTTGAAGAAAGCTTGAAAATGAAAAGTCAACCAAGAGTTGACTATTGAGTTAGAGTGCTCGGAACCGGATTCCGATGATTCGACTAGTTCCGGGGGATCATTTATGACTTAGGAGAACAATCGGAATTGAATTCGGAGGTCCGGTGTAGTTTTAGGCTTGAATTGGCGAAGGTTGATTTTTGGCGAAAACCGGATGGTAGGTGATATTTTGATCCGAGGGTCGGAATGGAATTCCGACAATTTCTATAGCTTCGTTATGTAATTTTGGATATGTCTGCAAATTTTCAGGTCATTCGGACATCGTTTGATCGGGTTTTGGATTGAATGTTAGTTTTGAAAGTTTTGAAGAAACTTAGGCTTGAATCCGTGAGTAAATGGAGATTTTGATGTTTAGTATGGTGTTTTTATGATTGGAACAAGTTCGTATCATGTTTTGGAGTATGCTGGTGGTTTTCGTTGGGGTCCCGGGGGTCTCGTGATGAATCCGGGGGTCCAAACGGACCATTTTTTGGAAGAAAAGAGAAGGCTGGTTGCTGTCATAAACGCAGCAGGTTTTTGCTCTTCGCGATCGCGGGGAGGGGGACGCGATCGCGTAGGGCTGGGGGCTAGGCCATCGCGATTGCAGGATCACCAGTCGCGATCGTGTAGAGTTAACCGGGTGACCATCGCGATCGCATGAGCATCTACGCGATCGCGTAGAAGAGAAATGGGGTCCAGGGAAAAATGTGCTACGCGATCGCAGGAAGAGGGACGCGATCGCGTGAGGAGAGTCGCGATTGCGTGAGGCCGAAATTTTTGAACATCGCGATCGCGTGAGTAGAGTCGCGATCGCGTAGAGCAAATGGGTCTGGCAGAGAATTTAATCACAGAACAGAGGGGTTACGGGTTTACACCCCCAAAACATAATTTTGAGCCCTAGAGAGAAGAAAACTCGAGGAAATCACCTGAGAAGTCATCGGGTATTCGTCGGAGGTAAGATTCTTGACTCAAAAACATCATTTTATGGTAGTATTAACATCAATCTTCATGAAATTGGGTAGAAATCTTGAAGAAATGTGGCCTAAGTATTGAAAACGGGATTTTTGGATTTGGAAGGCCATTTGAACTCCGATTTCGATAGATTTTATATGCACGGACTCGTGGCGAGATAAGGATCGCGTTGGTACTAATTTCGAAATTTTCCGAGCAGTGGGCCCGAGGTCGGGTTTTACCAATTTGGCGTATTTATGCGAATTTTATGTAAATTGAAGTGGATTATGATTCTTTGACCTGTATTTGATATAATTATTGTTATTTGACTAGATTCTACACACGAGGCAGCGAAATTGAAAGGAAAAGGCATCGCGGACGAGTCTACGACCGGCTAGAGGTGAGTAGTTTGTGTATATGGTAGCCTGAGGGTTCGAAACCCCGGCTTAGCACATTGTGACGCTAGTAGGGCATGGCTCGCACACCGTGGCAGGTGCGGGATTGATTGTTACTGGGGATTGAGACTTGGTCCATCCCAGAAATGAATAATATGTTATTAGTGTTGGAAATACACTGTATTTGAATTATTTGTGGGCTGAAAGCCTTGTTTGGGGCCTTGTGCCGATCTGTAGCGTCCTTAGAGGACAATATCTATGTGATAGCTATAATTGCTTAAATCACTGATCTCAGTCCTGGAAATTAAAATTCACCCTTTGAAATGCTAAGTCACCGACTTTTGCAAATTTAATAAAGTTAAAGTATTTTTCATAAATTATGAACTGGAAACTGGAAGTAAGAAAAATGAACTGTTTTGTGACTTAATTGCTTATTATGGACTGAGCATGGGATCGGGCTGCACGCCGCAGTGGTTGATATGAGGATCAGGCTGCACGCCGCAGCAGTATTGCGCTTGGGCTGTAGGAGCCCCTCCGGAGTCTGTACACACCCCCAGTGAGCGCCGTCGACGTTAAATTGGATCGGGCCACACGCCGTAGCGGTTATGTGCATTGCATTGCATCTTTATTTGTTGAATTACTCTGTGGTGGCTGAATTGTACTGTTGATGCTAGTTCGTAGGGGATTCGGACTGTAGTGTAGCTTCATATTGTGGTATTCTGTGGATTTCTTATTTTCAGCTACTTGTATAAATTTATTACTCACTGAGTACTTAGTACTCACCCCTACTCCCTGCACCTTTTGTGTGCAGACTCGGGTACTCAGGAGCGGTAGACAGGCATTTCCCGCGGTTGCAGTGTCATATCGAGTTGCTGAGGTAGCTGCCTACGTTCGCAGAACCTAGCTTCTCCTCTCATTTCCAGTTGTTATTTTGTATTCAGACTTGAGTACTTCTATATCGTACTCTCTTTTCCTGTTGGGTTTTGTTAGAGGCTCTAGACTTGTGACTCCGGATCTTTGGGAGTGTCGTATTTTGTTCAGTATTATTATTATTGGAGTTCTTAAACTCATATATTCTTCTTGGGTTGTCCATTTGGGGACGGGTATTTTGTGATAATTAAATTATTGGTCTGGCTGGCCTAGCTTAATTGTTGGGCGCCATCATGACCGGATTTGGGTCGTGACAAGCCTCTACTGAACATAAGTGTATAATGGTTCAAAATACCAAGTACGGAAAGAAACATCAATACAGAATCAAAAGACAGTAAGAAGGAATATCGGGTTCTGCGGACTCTGCAGCTACCTCGAATATCCTACAGATGACGCCTCGCACAGCTACTGGATCACTGCTGAGAGGTACCTGGATCTGCACACAAGGTGAAGGGAGTAAAATGAGTACTGCCAGACTCAGTGGTAATAAACAAGGGTAAGACAACGCAGATAAGAAATCCGCAATAAAGCACTATGTAAAGCTGTAATCAAATACACTGTCACAGAATCAATATCAACTGTACCTGTACCAACAAGTACCAGCAAAACAGTATAACAACTATCAGATGTAGCTAAATGCAATGCAATGCATGATATGACCGCTACGACGCGTAGCCCGATCCAATTTGGGTACCCATGCTCACTCTGGGGGTTCAGACTCCGGAGGGGCTCCTACAGCCCAAGCACAATATCACTGCGGCGTGCAGTCCGATCCAACATATATACTGCTGCGGCGCGCAGCCCGATCCACTACCAGTCAGCTAATATGCAAATACAGCCTCGCAGGCTCAAAAGTAGTTTTGAAAACCTTTTTATCATTTTTTAGTTGTTAAACAGTAATACCAAGTTCCAGAGATTGGAAATAGCATGATAACAGAAATAGCTACGGATCGGTAGTAACTAACATGTCAATATGATAAGACAATGATAACGATCCTCGCGGGATCCAATAACTGGCTCACGGCCCACAAGTATACTCAACCGCCCAAGAAGGGGTTCCTCGGCTCAAGAGTGGCCAATATCACAATATATAGTATGCAACCATCCGAGAAGGAGGTTCGACGGCTCAAGAATAGCCAATATCATAACACGGTGCCAACAAGTCGGACTAAGCCATAGTCCCCAATCACAATCGACCCCGCACTCACATGAGAGTACGTGTCTCGCTGCTATCTAGCGTCACAAAGTGGTATACCGGAGTTTCGAACCCGCTGGTCATCACCCACATCTATTACTCACCTCAAAACAGCGCGACGACTACTCCGCAATGCCCTTGCCACAAGAATCAAGCTCCGCACGCGTAGAATCTAATCAAATACAGCAGAAATACAACAAATTAGGCCAATGGGACGACACCCAATCAATACAACTCGATCTACACCAAAAATGACAAAGTTGCCAAAACCCGACTTTCGGTACGCTTGTTGAAAAATTACAAAAGTCACATATTCGGAATCCTCATCTCGATACGAGTCTAAGCATATCAATTTTACCAAATTCGAACTCCATTTGCCCATTCAAAACCTTGATTTTCTAAAGTTCAAGCCTAGGGTTAAATCTTTCATGAATCACCCCAATTTCCTCCATTTTCATGATATAATTGCATAATATTATCAATACTAATCATAGTTTAAGTCCATAGTTGTTTACCTAATGATTTCCCTTGAGTTTCTCTTCAAAATCGCCCAAATCGCCTCCTTTAGCCGAGACCCAAATGTGTGAAATGTTTCTGAATAACTTCTGATACAATTAACTCACTGCGATTTTCACTTCTGCGGATAAAATTTCGCTCCTACGAGCCCGTATCCACGACCAACTGGTCGCTTCTGCGAAAACTCCCGCTTCTGCGCACCAGAGTCCGCTTCTGCGGACTCGCCTAGGCGATCACTCCTCCGCTCCTGCGGATCTCCCTAATCCGCCTCTAGACCGCTTCTGCGGCACACGGTTCGCACCAGCGACACCGCCTCAGCGGAACAAGACCCGCTTCAGCGAACATAAGCGCTTCTGCGCTCCTCAGTCCGCTCCTGCGGACTCGCCTCCGCGCCCACATTTCCGCAGGGGCGAAAATGACAGAACCAGAATACTCCAACCTGCAATTTTCCATATTTTCTCCCGTTTAGCCACCTGAAAACACCCCGAGGCCCCCAGGACCTCATCCAAACACACCAATACATCCTAATACCTTATTCGAACTTGCTCCAATCCTCAAAGTACATATAACAACATCAAAACCCATAGTTCACATCGAATTCAAGCCTAAATTCCTTAAAACATTCAGAATTACACAATCAATCAAAAACCCGACCAAACGACGTCCGAATGACCTGAAATTTTGCAAGCACATCCAAAATCACCTAACGCGGCTACTGCAACTATCGGAATTCCATTCTGACCCCTAGATCAAAATCTCACCTACCGTTCGGATTTCGCCAAAATTCAACCTTAGCCAATTCAAGCCTATTTCTGCACCGGGTCTCCAAATTCAATTCCAATCGCTCCCCTAAGTCTCAAATCACCTCCCGGAACTAACTGAATCATCAGAATCTGATTCCGAGCCCTCTAACTAAATAGTCAACTCCGGGTTGACTTTCCATATTCAAGTTTCCTACAAAAAGGCTATATGCCTCATTTTCAATCCAAATCACTCCTAACTCACCCGATAGACTCTAACACTGATATAAAAGCATAAAACATAAAAATTACAATATAACGGCGTGGTAATTCTTGTGACGACGGGCCGGGTCATCACAGCTTCCCCTTGCTGCAGCCACATCCCAGGCCAGGGGGGAGCACAAACTCCCGCCTCCCGCATTCCTGAGCAGCGAGCTTATGTTGAGCAGGTTACCAAGATTATTCCTACACCGCTTGCAGCACCCGTTCAGCCCGAGGGCAAGGTAGCATTTTCCGAGCAGGAGCAGGTAAGACTAGAGAGGTTCAAGAAGTATGGTCTTCCGGTGTTCAGTGGATTAGCATCAGACGTTGCATTGGGGTTCCTTGATGAGTGTTACCATATTCTCTGTACTATGGGTATCTCTGGATCGAGCGGGGTTTCTTTCACTACTTTCCAGCTTCAGGGGTCGCCTATGATTGGTGGCGCATATACGAGTTAGACAGTCTATACGAGGTAGATTCACTGACCTGGACTCAGTTTTCAGATATGTTTCTGAGAGAGTTTGTTCCTCAGAGCCTCATAGATGCATGGCGCATGGAGTTTGAGTGTTTGCGCTAGGGTGCTATGATCATCTCGGAGTATGATGTCTGTTACACCAGTTTGGCTAGACATGCCTCAGCCTTGGTTTCCTTTGTTCGTGAGAAGGTTCGCCGGTTCATCGAGGGGCTTATTCCTAGCATCAGGTCCAGCATAACCCGTGAGTTGGAAATAGATATTCCATATCTGCAGGTGGTGAACATTGCTAGGAGGATCAAGGGTATGCATGCTAGAGAGAGAGGGGGCAGGCAGAGTCATGAGAGAGAGGGCAAGTAGAGTCATGAGAGAGAGAGAGCAGACGAGATCAAGAGGGAGAGTTGGAGGAGGCAAGGAGGCCTCGTAGGCCGGTGAGATATATTGGTCCTTATTTTGGATGTAGGGTGCGTCATGGTAGAGGTTTCGCGGCTCATCCAATTCAGTTCGCGCTTCAGGCTTTGCTTGGTGAATCAGGTATTCATGGGTCTTGGAGGGTCCGCACCGCACAATTTCCACCACCTCGTTAACAGAGAGGGTGCTTTGAGTGTGGAGATACTAGACACATGGTGAGATATTGTCCCAGACTTCGGACCTATGTGTCGCAGCGAGGTATTCAGACAGGGAGATGTCACAACCCTAGTTCACCAATCGTGAACTTGTCATGACGGCACCTAGTGCCCGCGACTAGGTAAGCCTAACACATTGCGGAATATACAAGTTTGTGAATATTAAACAAGAAATAGCAGAAAAACGATATAAATAGGAATGTAATCCGTGTCGCTTGACACATACACTCGTCAAACACACTGTATAAAAATACCACCAAGACCCGGAATCCCATGGGCAACACAGACTAAAGAGAAATACAACTGTGGCTCTATATGTCAAGAGTATCTAAAAACGAAATGAGGGAAAAACATCTACTAATACTATCAGGATAGAAAGGAGGACCTCTAGATCCGCGGACGTAGCAGATCATACCTCGAGGTCTCCAATGTACTGCTGAATCACCTAGTATGAGCTTGTCCTGATGTACCTGGATCTGCACAATAAAAAGTGTGCAGAAGACTAGCATGAGTACACCACGACGGTACTCAATAAGTGCCAAGCCTAACCTCGATGGAGTAGTGACGAGGAAGGTCAGGGCCCTACTGAGAGAACAATAACAAAATGATAATAACAATAATAAGTAGTTTAAATAATAATAAATCTGAAATAACAACAGTAAAGTGATTACTGCAACCGTCTACAATTAAGCTAACAACAAGTAACAAAACTCAATCAGCAAGTCCAGGACCTGTGTGAATTGAACCCACAGTCCCACTCTATAATCAACAATCTAGGAGCTACGGGAATTTAACCCGCAGCCCCAATAACAGTATCTCTGGGTCTCCGAGAATCGAACCCGCAGCCCATGCCTCAATACCTCAAGATGTGTCTCAATGATCTCAGGATCTCCGGGAATCGAATCCGCAGTCCATATCTCAATAATATATCAATAAACTCCGGGTCTCCGGGAATCGAACCCGCAGCCCTTGGATTTCCGAGAATTGAACCCGCAGTCCACAAACAATACCACTCCGGGTCTCTGGGAATCGAACCCACAACCCTGGGATCTCCGGGAATCGAACGCGCATTCCACCAACACAACAAATAAGGAAACGCACAGAGAAAATATAATATGCTTAACTACAACTTCACTAAGAACTAGTTCCAACAATTATCAAGAAGTTCAAATAAAACAATTAGGCAATTAGATAGATAAATCCTATCTAGTCATGCTTTTCTAGCGAATACCAGGTAAAAGTAACAATTTAATCAACTAAGAACAGGAATATCACTAATAACACAATTCAAGTACAGTGAGTTACAACAACCAGCGCATGTACATGCCTGTCACCTCGCGTACAAGGCTTTTCAACTATCACATAATATCCTAGGGGTGAAGGTTCCCCCACACAAGGTTAGACAAGCCACTTACCTCGACTCCGGTACAAAACCGCTAAGAGACAACTCTCTTGCCGCGAATGTTGTCCTCCACAGGTGTAGTATCTGATAAAATCAATAGAATCACATCAAAATAGGCCAATTGGGCATTACCCAATCAAAATAATTCAAAATACACCAAAACACAAGTTGCCAAAACCCGACTTTCGGTACGCTTCTCGAAAAAATTACGAAAGTTACATATTCAGAACCCTCGTCTCAGTACGAGTCTAAGCATATTAAGTTTACTAAATTCGGACTCCATTTGCCCATTCAAACCCTTGATTTTCTAAAATTCAAGCCTAGGGTAAAAACCTCCATTAACACACCCCTAATTCCTCCAATTTCAGTCAAAAACACCATAGTTTAGCAAGGAAATCACATAATTTAAGTCCATATATGATTAACTGATGGACCCTTTTGGTTTCTCAAAAAATCGCCCCTAAATCGCCTCTCAAATGGTGCCTTAGCGTATTAGACCGTTCTGAAATTTTAACCCTTAATGCTCATTAAACACAGGCCAATTTCCGCCTCTCCGGAACTAGATCCGCTTCCGCGAGATCGCTTCTGCGGTCTCCAGGTTGCTCATGCAACTCCGCGTCTGCGGACATATGGTCGCTTCTGCGGCCCTTGGCTATTTACTCGAAATCCGCTTCTGCGGAAGCCCAGTCGCCTCTGCGACTTTGCTTATGCGGAAAATTGTCCGCTCCTGCGGAAGACCCCCAAACAGCCCACTCCCGCTCATGCGGATGGCTTTCCGCTCCTGCGTGACCGGCTCCGCAATCTGAGTCCGCTTCTGCGGACTAGCCTGGCCTCTCACAAACTCGCTCCTGCGGAGCCAATGTCGCTTATGCGGACTCGCCTCTGCGGTCTAATATCCGCAGAAGCGAAAATAACAGAAGGCAGGCACCAGCCTGCTGCAGCATCCAAATTTTGCCGTTTAATCATCCGAAACTCATCCCGTGGCCCCCGATACCTCAACCAAAAATGCAATTCTACTCCAAATCTCTATACGAACTTAATTATAAAAACATGTCCTTAAACATAGAAAACATCGAATTATAGCAGATTCAAGCCTAAGTTTTCATCAAAACTTTCGAAATTAACATTCAATAAAAAACCCGACCGAACGACGTCCGAATGACCTTTAAATTTGCAGACATAACGGAGCTAGAGAAATTGTCGGAATTCCATTCCGACTCCCGGATCAAAATCTCACCTATTGTTCGGATTTGCCAAAATACATTTCGAACGCGCTCCCAACCCCGAAATCACCTAACAGAGCTAATGGAACCATCGGATTTCCATTCCGAGGTCGTCTTAACACTATTCTGACTACGGGCCATTTTCCAACTATAAAGCTCCCAATTATGGACTAAGTGTCCTAAAACACTCTGAATTCCAGAACCGACCCTCCCGGCAAACCACAATAGCAGAAATGAACTTAGGGAAACAGTTAAATTAGGGATCGGGGCGTAATTTTCTAAAACGACCGGCCGGGTCGTTACAGGAGAGGACACCCAAGAGAGGGAGGCCCAGCTCGTTGATGCGTTTTATATAGTAGGTTTGAGGCCGGTGCGCCAGCTAATGTCACTTAGGTACAAATTCAGTTTGTTATAGAAAGGCACTACCTGCAGTTCATCACAATTCTACTTATTAGGATGAGTTCCTTATTTGTTGTTTCATTTATGGGAGTGCTTCATGATTTGCACTCTACCTATGTGATTATCCCATTGGGAGGTTTTATGAGTGATAGTCGTGTCTATCATCTGTTCTAGCCATTATCGAGAGTTATGAGGCTAGTCGTATTTTCCAGTTGTCTAATTTTGGTAGGCTTGATGTGATTTTCGAGCATTTCTTGGCTACGAGCTGTGATTTTTATGCCCCACCGGTGTGGGAGCTAGTCTATGTGTAAATTGTTGATGGAATTGGTCTAGTGAGAGTCTCTAGATGGGTTGATGTGTACCCTACTTGTGATCTAGTGTTGAGGGCGAGACCCTCATGTTTTCAGGTGATTTGATATGTTGAGACCGGGATGTGTACTACGGTGAGAGTTATATCATTATAGGATCCTTGTGAGACCATTATATACTTTCATTCTTTCTTGTTAGATGTCTTGTCCATTTGTGTTTTAGAAGAATTTTGTGCTAGTATAATTTGTTGTTTAGTTCTCTTATGTGTTTCCTTTCCCATGTTCATTCATTTTCGTTCTATGCTCCTTGAGTTTTAGCTGTGGGGTGTGTATCCATCAGTGTTGGCTGAGAATTAGTTAATCGGGTGTTTCATCATGTGGTTTCTCGTGGTTGTTGTAACATCGCCAGTGTTATGGGTGGTGGAAAAGAGTTCCTATTGAATATGAGGCTTATGGCCGGTACATGTTTGATCTCAGGCATTTGTTGCTATTAGAAATATTGTTGTGGGACTATGTGTGGTATGTCATGTTGTGTGGTTGTACCCTGCATGTGTTGGCTTGTGGTGAATTTGCTGGTTGAGGCTGCTACAAGATATTGACTTGGAATCGGGTCTTTTGGAAATGGAAGAAGGGTGAGGAATCTGGTTTAAAGGCTTAATGGTATTGCTAGAAGGGTTAAATCTCAGTGGAGATGGTGTAATCATGCTTGAGTAGATTGGGGTGATGTGGGATCACCCATGGGTATACGTTGGAAGTGCGTATTCAGTGATTTGAAGACTTCAGGTGTGTTCTCTATGCTCGTTCGAGGACGAACGAATGTTTAAGTGTGGGAGGATGTAACGACCCGACCGGCCATTTTAGAATTCATGCCCCGATCCCCTGTTAACTGCTTCCCATAAGTTCATTTATGCTATTTTGGTTTGTCGAGATGTCCGGTGTTAGGATTCAGAGTGTTTTGGGACACTTAGTCCCTAAACGGGAGCTTAAGAGTTTAAAGATAGCCCGTGTTTGGAATAGTATGAAAACGACCTCAAAATGGAAATTCGATGGTTCCGTTAGCTCCGTTAGGTAATTTCGGGGTTGGTAGCGTGTTCGAAATGAATTTTGGGGGATCGTAGCTTATTTAGGCTTGAAATGCCGAAGTTTGAATTTTAGAAGTTTCCGATCCGATCGTGAATTTTTTATCTAAGGGTTGGAATTGAATTTCGGAAATTTTTGTAGCTCCATTATGTCATTTTGGAGTTGTCAGCAAAATTTGGCGTCATTTCGAGTTGAATTGAAAATGTTTCGGTATGAGTTTCGTTATTTGAAGATTTGAAAGTTCATAAGCTTGATTTAAGGTTTGATTCATCGTTTTGATGTTGTGTTATATGATTTGAAACTTCGAACGAGTCTGTGTTAGGTTATATGACTTGTGTGTGTGATTGGACGGGGTCCCGGGGGCCTCGGGTGTGTTTCAGATGGTCTACGGATCCTTTTCTTCTATTTTTGGACTGGTGTTATCTATCAGCTGGTTTTCTTCTACGCGATCGCGTCTTCTCCTCCGCGATCGCGTAGAGTAAGTTGGAGAGGGGTATAATTCTATTATACGTGATCGCATCATCAGGTTCGCGATCGCGATAGTCTGTGCATTTCATCATCGCGATCGCACTTCTGTGACTGCGTTCGCATAGAATTAATCTTTCCTTGTACGCGATCTTATCTTCGTCTTACCGATTGCGAAGAGTAACTTTGAGCAGCAAATTTTCCTCCACTACATGATCGCATATAGACTTCCGCGATCGCGTAGCACATTTTTCAACAGCGGATATTTCCTCAACGCGATCGCACCATTTAGTCAGCGATGGTATTGGTTTGCTAATCTGGGTAGAATATATTTTCTTCAAAACGAGGGTTATGCCATTTTTCCTATTTTTGACTTGGGAGCTCGGTCCTTGGTGATATTTCGAGGGATTTTCAGCTAGGCAACTTAGGTAAGTGTTTCTCACTCAACTTAGACTAATTTCCATGAATCTCCTCTTAATTTCATCCTTTATTTCAGTTTTTAAATGTAAAATGGGTAGAACTTCATAAACTAAATTGTTGGGTTTTGATAGTGTGTTTGACCTTCGATTTGAGATATCTTTATATGGTTAGACTCGTGAGAGTACAAAGGTTCTGAAAATATTAAATTCTTCTGGTTCCGAGACATTGGCCCGATGGTGTTTTGGTCATTTTACCTAATTTTGTGCTTTAGCTTTGAATTTTATAATAGAATCAGTTGCATGAGATATTATTTACAATGTGTGATTTAATAGAATAGATTTGGGCCATTTGGAGTCGAGTACTCGTGGCAAGAACGTGGTGGCTAGTTGATTTTAATCGGCTTTGAGGTAAGTATCTTGCCTAACCTTATGTTGGGGACCTCCCCTTAGGATTGAGTCTTCTCTGTTGATTGTAGTTCGTGTATGGGAGGTGACGAGTGCGTGCTCGGATTTAATTGTGGTAAATTGTCTCTTTTAGACTCTTGGACTTCTGAAATTCACCGCGTAGAAAGATAATATTGATACAATTGAGTACCCTGTTATTAGTTTCACCTATATATATGTCTTGCTTAATATTTTCTTGCCCTTCTTGATTTATTTCTGTTGTTAAATGGGCTTTCATGTGTTAATTAAAGACAAGTACCCTTCTATAGTCATAATACCCGCCCTAGCTACTTGCCTTTAATTGGAAATCATAAATGTTATATCTCATATAATTAAATGGTCTTAATTGGAAGTAAGATAGATATCTTATGATTAATTGATATTTCTTAAATGGTAACTATTTAATTCTTGTTAACTTTTCTTACTATTGGATACTCTTTGATTGTATGTTTATCTGTAACTTCGTGCAAATATATTATATGTCCAACTGTTGAAGTATCAGTATAGTTGTTATGTGTTTGTTATGTCTCGATTATCATTGAGATAATTGTGTTTCTCCTTGGTGTTCCGCGACCTTATTAGCGATTTTTGAATCCCTTCCGGGATGTTATTGTATTGGGGAAAAAGTTTTTTTTTCTGACGTGGCAAGACATATGGAAATGTGACGACCCGGCCCGTCATCACGGGAATTACCACCCCGTTATGTTGTAATTACATGTTTTATTCTTTTATATCAGTGTTAGAGCCTATCGGGTGAGTTAGGAGTGATTTGGATTGAAAATGAGGCATATAGCCTTTTTGAAGGAAACTTGAATAAGAAAAGTCAACCCGGAGTTGACTATTTGGTTAGAGGGCTCGAAATCGGATTCTGATGATTTGGTCAGTTCCAGGAGGTGATTTGTGACTTAGGGGAGCAATCGGAATTGAATTCGGAGGTCCAGTGTAGAAATAGGCTTGAATTGGCTAAGGTTGAATTTTGGCGAAATCCGAACGGTAGGTGAGATTTTGATCTGGGGGTCGAAATGGAATTCCAACAATTCCTGTAGCTTCATTATGTGATTTTGGATATGTCTGCAAAATTTCAGGTCATTCGAACGTCGTTTAGTCGGGTGTTTGATTGATTGTGTAATTCGGAATATTTTAAGGAATTTAGGCTTGAATTCGATGTGATTTATGGGTTTAGATGTTATTAGACGTGTTTTGAGGATTGGAACAAGTTCGAATAAGGTATTAGGATGTGTTGGTGTGTTTGGATGAGGTCTCGGTGGCCTTGGTGTGTTTTCGGATGGTTAAACGGGAGAAAATGTGGAAAATTGCAGGCTTGTGTTCTGGTTCTGTTGTTTTCGCTCTTGCGGAAATGGGGGCGCAGGAGCGAGTCCGCAGGAGCGGACAAGGGGGCGCAGGGGCGAGTGAATTCGTAGAAGCGGAATCTTTTCCGCTGAAGCGGCGTCGCTGGTGCGAGTGGGTGACCGCAGAAGCGGACTTGATAAGTAAGGGGAAAGTCCGTAGAAGCGGATTCTTGATCGCCTGGGCGAGTCCGCAGGAGCGGACTCTGGAGCGCAGAGGCGAAAGTCACCGCATGAGCAGTTATGTTTTCGCGGAAGCGGACACGCGGAAGCGGTCTTATGTTCGCAGAAGAGGAATTGGCCGGCTAGGCCTGGAATCGCAGAAGCAACCATCTGGTCGCGGATATGGACTCGCAGGAGCGGAATTTTATCCGCAGAAGCGAAAATCGCAGTGAGTTAATTGTATCAGAAGTTAGAAAATTTCAGAAACATTTCACACATTTGGGTCTCGTCTTAAGGAGGCGATTTGGGCGATTTTGAAGAGAAAATCAAGGGAAATCATCAGGTAATCAACTATGGACTTAAACTATGATTAGTATTGATAATATTATGCAATTATATCATGAAAATAGAGGGATTTGGGGTGATTCATGGAAGATTTAACCCTAGGCTTGAAGTTTAGAAAATCAAGGTTTTGAATGGGCAAATGGAGTCCGAATTTGGTAAAATTGATACGGTTAGACTCGTATCGAGATGGGGATTCCGAATATGTGACTTTTGTAATTTTTCGACAAGCGTACCGAAAGTCGGGTTTTGGCAACTTTGCCATTTTTGGTGTAAATCGAGTTGTATTGATTGGGTGTCATCCCATTGGCCTAATTTGTTGTATTTCTACTGTATTTGATCAGATTCTACGCATGTGGGGCTTGATTCTCGTGGCAAGGGCATTGCGGAGTAGTCGTCGCGCTGTATTGAGGTGAGTAATAGATGTGGGTGATGACCAGCGGGTTCGAAACCCCGGTATACCACTTTGTGACGCTGTATAGCAGCGAGACACGCACTCTCATGTGAGTGCAGGGTCGATTGTGATTGGGGACTATGGCTTAGTCCGACTTGTTGGCATTGTGTTATGATATTGGCTATTCTTGAGCCGTCGAACCTCCTTCTTGGATAGTTGCATACTATATATTGTGATATTGGCCACTCTTGAGCCGAGGAACCCCCTTCTTGGGAGGTTGAGTATACTTGTGGGCTGTGAGCCAGTTATTGGTTCCCGCGAGGATCGTTATCATTGTCTTATCATATTGACATGTTAGTTACTACCAGTCCGTAGCTATTTCTGTTATCATGCTATTTCCAATCTCTGGAACTTGATATTACCGTTTTCAACTGAAAAATGATAAAAGAGTTTTCAAAACTATTTTTGAGCCTGCGAGGCTGTATTTGCATATTAGCTGACTGGTAGTGGATCGGGCTGCGCGCCGCAGCGGTATATATGTTGGATCGGACTGCACGCCGCAGTAATATTGTACTTGGGCTGTAGGAGCCCTTCCGGAGTCTGAACCCCCACAGTAGCACGGGTACCCAAATTGGATCGGGCTACGCGCCGTAGCGGTCATATCATGCATTGCATTGCATTTAGCTACATCTCATAGCTGTTATACTGTTTTGCTGGTACTTGTTGGTACAGGTACATTTCATATTGATTATGTGACAGGGTATTTGATTACAGCTTTATATAGTGCTTTATTGCGGATTTCTTATCTGCGCTGTCTTACCCCTGTTTATTACCACGGAGTCTGGCAGTACTCATTTTACTCCCTCCACCTTGTGTGCAGATCCAGGTACCTCTCAGCAGTGATCCGGTAGGTGTTCGAGGCGACATCTGTAGGATATTCGAGGTAGCTGCAGAGTCCGCAGGACCCGATATTCCTTCTTACTGTCTTTTGATTCCGTATTGATATTTCTTTCCGCACTTGGAATCTTGTAAACCATTATACACTTATGTTCATTAGAGGCTCATGACTCTTGACCCTTCGGTCTATGGGAGTTGGTATATTTTGGGACTTGGTTCCCCGTTTTCGATATATGTATCACTGTTGCTTCATGTTTTGATATGCTTAAATGGGATAAAGTGAGCTTCTAGCTCCGTCGTTGTTATTGATTGATCAGGCTGGCTTAGCAGAGTGCTGGGCGCCATCACGACCGGATTTGGGGTCGTGACTGGAAAGGTCAAAAGGTTATCCTTCCGAAAGAGGATAAATAAAAGATATTAGAAGATAAATTAGACACAGGATGAAATTCAACTATGAGTCCCATATCTGTTCAAAGTGGGTTAGAATGTGATTCTAAAGATAAAGGAGACCAAGAGCAAACAGATATGAGTTTCGTATCTATTCAAGACATTCAAAGGCAACAGGTCAAAAAGCATTTAAGGCATGAATCTGGAGGCAGAAAGAAGTCCAAATTCAATCATTAAATACCTGATACGCTGAAGAATTAGCATTTAATAAGAACGATTGTGTAACGACCCATTTAATGTCATTTATTACTCATAATTATGTCATTGAAACCTAAGTTTTATTCTCCTACCTAGAGTTAGCTATAAAAGGAGGAAGTTTTATTCTCCTACCTAGATTCTAAAGTTGAAAACTTACTGAAATACAATTTTACTTTACTGTTCATTCTGATTATTGAGAGCCTATCATATTTTTTGGTTTCTTGATTATCAGTAACCCAATTTTTTTATTATTTTTTGGTTTTAATCAAAGTTCTATATTTTGGTTAAATAAATTGGTTCCGTTACCGGGAATCTGATAATCAATTCTCTCTAAAAGCTTACACACTTTACTTGTGGTTAATATCATGTCGAACACCAACAACAACAACAACAATGTTGCTGACAACCAGATCCCTCACGTTTAAGGGGATTTGAACAATGATAATATAATTCCCTCCCCTCAAGCCTCTCCACGCCAGTCTCGTGAAGGTACTCCCGTGCCTCTGTCTGATGAACAGGAGCAGTCAGAACATCTTGAAGGGATAAAACAAGCTCTTCAGAGGATAATCGATGCACGAGTCAATGAAGCTCTCCAAACTTTAGTTAGTCGGTTGCCTTCTTCACCACATACTCCTACCCCTAATAACAATACAATAGAGAATCCTTGCTCTGGTTTGGATAACACAAGCGAGGGATCTCCTAGTGGACCACGAGAAATGGATACAGGTAATGCAAATAACTCTTCTTTACAAAATGTGATACTAACCTTGTAGGCACAACTCAAGGAGCAAAGCGAACGGATCGAGCAAATACCGAGAATTCCTCCAGTAATTAGAGGGATTGATGCGGGTAAATATTCTCAACAACCTTGGAAGCCAAGTGCAGCTCCTCTTCCTATTCCAAAGAAATTTAAAATGCCTGATATTTCAAAATATGACGGTACAACCGATCCTCGAGATCACGTGACTACATTCACTACAGGCGTTAAGGGGAATGACTTAACCAAGCAGGAAATCGAATCCGTATTGGTCAAAAAGTTTGGAGAGACACTTACAAAGGGAGTTTTAACCCGGTACTCTATCTTACCTGAAAATTCTATTAAATCTTTTGTTGATCTTGCAGATTCTTTTATAAAAGCGCACTCAGGAGCACAAAAGGTAGAAAAAAGGATGGAGGACATTTTCAAAATTAAGCAATCAGACACGGAGTTACTCCGAGATTTCGTTGATAGGTTTCAACGAGAACGGAGACTTTACCCCGGGTACCAGATAATTGGGATGCAATAGCTTTCACGAGTAATTTGAATGACAAAAGCTCTGAGGCTACAAGAAATCTTAAGGAAAGCCTTCACGAATTTCCTACAACTACATGGAATGATGTGTATAATTGGTATATCACAAAACTTAGAATTGAAGAAGATACTGTACTTCAACATTCCCATGATGAAAGGAGTAGGTCCCGGAGGTCTGAAACTGAAAAGAGATCAAGTAAGAACAGATACGATGCTTATCTGGGCCCTTCAGGAAAAGATTCAAAAACGAAACAAGAAAATCTATGATATGATAAAAAATCGAGGGGTAGGGAATCCGGTTCTTCCTCAAGATTTAGAAATGATAGAAACAGGCAAGAGTCGTTTGATGAAGATGGAAGTTTGAAGGCAAGGTTTGGTGGATACAATTTCAATGTTACCAACTCCGAGCTCGTAGCTATTTTGCGAGGCATGTGGGATAAAGTACGATGGCTGAGGGAGATGCGTTCAAACCCAAACAAACGCAATCCGGATCATTGGTGTGAATTTCATAATGATCACGGGCATAAGTCATCAGAATGCCGATTTTTACAGAGTGGAGTGGATTATCTATTAAAACAGGGTTATCTTACTGAGTTATTCAGTTAGAAAGGAAAACAGGCCTACATGAAAAATAGACAAGAACCGCCAAAACCCCCGTCACCCAAGAGAACCGTGAATGTTATAAGCGGGGGAGAAGGTATACATGAGGTGGTGCATCCCACTTCTAACAAAGTTTCTAAACTCCCAGTTATGCCCGGGAAACATACATGTCAGATGCTAGAAGGTGAAGTTATCGCTTATGATGATGCAGACATGGAAGGAGTGGTCGCCCCCATAACAATGCACTGGTAATATCTTTACTCATACATGATATTAAAATAAAAAGAGTTTTGATTGATCCAGGAAGTTCAGCAAATATCATCCTGCTAAGGGTGTTATGGGAGATGAAAATGGAGGATAAGATGATTCCAAAGGTGCATACTTTATCAGGATTCAATAACTCCAGCATAGTAACTAAAGGAGAGGTAAGCTTAACAACTTTTGTAGAGGGTATTGAGAAAGAAACCAAATTTCAGGTAATAGATGTGGAAATGGCGTATAATATAATCATGGGAAGACCATGGATTCATGAAATGGGCGCTGTCCCATCAACTCTTCATCAAGTGATGAAATTCCCAACACTATGAGGAATCCGCCAAATTCATGGGGAGCAATATATATCTCGTAGAATCAATACAGTATCAGGTACGGGCAAAGTGTATAACATCGAAGGAAATCCAGATCAACACCCAACTAGTCAAGAGGAACGAGAAAGTATCGAAAGATCAACTAAGAAGTTCGAGCCTGTGAAGTTACTTGAACAATGGCCTGAACGAAAAATCTACGTGGGAGCCAATTTAAATCCAGACATGAGAGGTAAGTTAATTGAGTTATTACAAACCAATGAAGACTGTTTTGTTTGGTCCCATGTTGAAATTAGAGGAAAAACATCGGACGTCCATCTTGCATAAACCATAAAAAGTAAGAATGGCAGGCAAGAGGAAAGTTCAAAAATTGTGTCGGCTTGGAAGGACCAAAGGTACGTGGAAAGCTATCCACTTATTATTATCGAAAGCTACATAAACATTCTTTAAGTTCAAATAAACAATCTCCCGTGTTTGATATACGTGATATTTTATCCACAATCATAAAAAGTATTTTTGCATTATTCATATATACAAAAAATATAAATATTTGGAACGGTAACTTGAAAGATCATGGCTAAAAGCAACTCCCAAAGTTTGACATATAATTCTGGGGATTGTAATGGCAATGAAAGAACAAAAGCAATAAAGTCCCAGGTTCTTCAAAACTAGGGACTTTATGTTCAAAACATGTTGACTTAAAAGGAAGCGGACATGTTCAGGTATATTTAAGCTGAATTATTTTTCTTTTCTTAAGATTTTACTAACAATTTTAGATACTAGGAAAAATCCCTAACCCATGCCAAATGATGAAACACAACCTGCATGGCAAAGTAGAATACTCTTAAATTCTAAGCCTAGGGTTATATCAATCTAATGGAAGTACATACGGGTAGGAAGTCTTTATCTAAAATTGTACCTTCGAGTCCCGCATATTTTATGTTTCAGGAAAAGGACCAACATAAGAGCAATAGCCAAGTGTTCAAGGTTTCATTTCTTCAACGCTCAACACTTGGGGGACTATACAGTATACATAGCCTCGTACAGAAAAATAGACGACGCGGGTCCATAAAGGAAAAGAGATACGTGAGCGGATCAAATTCAGCTACAAAGTGCAATATATCAAGATTCAACTATGAATAGCTACGTTACTTTACAAAAAACATTTTTCAACGTTGTAAACATTTTCCAAACCCTTTCTAAATATATAAAGATAGGGTTATGGCTATGTGCTAAGATAGGTTGTAAAAGAAAACCTTGTGTATTTTATACTAAGAAATCTGTTACACAAAAAACAGTTACGAGGAAGTTATAGACGTACCGTAACACATGTATTTTCAAAAATTTGTTCAAGTTCATTAATAAAAACTTGTTCAAGTTATTTTATACAAGAAACATGTGCTTCCTATTTTCTTTCATCGTATTATAACACCATTATGAAGTTGAGACGTCTTCTTCATTAAGTGTCGATATACACAAAAGGGCCCTCTTTTTTTTAAACCTCATGTTGATATTCCATGGGATGAATCATAAAGTATTTTCAAAAATAATTATTCTATAAGTCCTAAACAAGAAAATAGGCATGAATAATATAAAAGATAAAAATACTAAATTATTCTATAAGTCCTAAATAAGAAAATAGGCAAGAATAATATTCAAAGAAGTACTTATAAAACTTCTTGGCTTAAAAAAGATTCAATAATAAATCTTTATAAAGTAGAAAATCTTTACAAAGCCCTATTAATGTAAACTGGGGACTAGTTGGAAAGATAATTCTCAACTCGTATTTAAAGGAGTTAGTTCTTCCGAAGCTGTTGTGATAACCTCCTTATCTGAAGAAATTACATGCACGGAGTCAACTTCTAGGGAAATAGCAATAGTTGGGATATTAGGACTGTTAAGAGAAGCAGGAGTCATGGGAGCCTCGATTTCTGCTGGCTGATCCTCAGGGGCTTGGTTAACAATATTGTCAACTTCAATAGAAGTAGCTCCATCATTGGGGGGATCATCAACCACTGCGGTATCATCTGGGGGAGAAGGAAAGTCAAGTGGTTGTTCAGTCATCTCAATGGTCTTTAAGACCTTGTCCTACTCTAATTGCAAATCAAAGCCTTCTTGACTAGCCTCCGTTAAAGCATCACGATGAGAATTCAGGAAAGCCCAGCTCACCTCCGCATCAAAACTTTCCTCGAGGAGAGCATAGTCTTTTTTCCACAAGGTAAGATCATTTTTCAATGATTGATTTTCATTCAAAGTAGAACTAAGGGTGGCTTCAAAGGAGGCACGAGAGTCTTGTAAGGCACGTGCCTTATCAGTAGAAGCTTGCAAATCAGCTTGAGCATGAGATAAGCTTTGTACTAACTCTCCCGCATATACTTCCTTCCTGCTTAACAAAACTTTAAGTTCTCTGATCTCCTCACTTAACTTAGATAACTGTTGTGACGACCCGGCCCGTCATCACGGGAATTACCACCCCGTTATCCCTTCATTTATATGTTTCATATTTCTATATTGGTTTTAGAGTCTATCGGGTGAGTTAAGAGTGATTCTGGTTGAAAATGAGGCATATAGCCTTTTGATATGAAACTTGTTTATAAAAAGTCAAACTGGAGTTGACTATGTGGTTAGAGGGCTCGGAATCGAATTTTGATGTTTTGGTTAGTTCCGAGAGGTGATTTGTGACTTAGGGGAGCGATCAGAATTGAATTTTGAGGCCCGGTGTAGAAATAAGCTTGAATTGGCTAAGTTGGAATTTTGGCGAAATCCGATCGATAGGTGTAATTTTGATCCGGGAGTCGGGATGGAATTACGACAGTTACAGTAGCTTCATTAGGTGATTATGGATATGTCTGTAAATTTTCAGGTCATTCGGATACCATTTGGTCGGGTTTTTGATAGAATGTAAGTTTCGGAAGTTTGAGTTGAATCCTAGGCTTGAACCGACCTTAATTTAATGATTCGTGTGTTTAGGGGTGTGTTTTTATGATTGGAACAAGTTCGTATGATGACTTAGAGTATAATTGCATTTTTAGTTGAGGTCTCGGGGGCCTTGGATTATTTTCGGAAGGTTTCACGGTGGATTTTGGAGTTTGCAGCAGGTCTGATATACCTGACTGCTGCTATTTTCGCTCCTGCGGAAAAGAAGATGCGGAGGTGAATCCGTAGAAGTGGACTTTTGTGCGCAGAAGCGCTTGGAGGCCGGATGATGAAATTTTGTAGAAGCGGAGCTCTTTTCACTGAAGCAGCATCGCGGGTGCAGACCAAGGGCCGCATAAGCAGAAGTGGACATTGAGAGATCTTCGCAGAAGCGAAGAGATGGTCGCTTAAGCGGTCTCGCAGGTGCAAGACCTGGACCGTAGAAGTGAAAGGGGCAGTTAAGTGGGCTTTCGCAGAAGTAACACAATAGTCGCAGGAGCGGACTCGCTTATGCGAGTTTATGACCGCAGAAGCGGAAAACATGTCAGTGATAAAGGATCAGAAGGTTAAAATTTCAGAAATGTTATATCACGCTAAGGCATAAACTAAGAGGCGATTAAGGGCGATTTTAAGAGGAAATTGAAGGGATTTTTCAAGTAATCATTCATGGACCTAAATTACATTATTATCTTGCTAAATTATGGAGTTTATACCTGTAATTGAAAGAATTATAGGTGTATTAATGGATGTTTTTGCTCTAAGCATGGGTTATTAAAAATCATCGATTTGAATGGGCAAACGGAGTCCGATTTTGATAAACTTTATATGCATGGACTCGTGTTGAGATAAGGAATCCGAAACTTTTGTAATTTTTCGAGAAGCGTATCGAAAGTCAGGTTTTGGATGGTTTTTAGTGT
This sequence comes from Nicotiana noctiflora, assembly GCA_032618575.1. Lineage (NCBI taxonomy): Eukaryota > Viridiplantae > Streptophyta > Magnoliopsida > Solanales > Solanaceae > Nicotiana > Nicotiana noctiflora. Next base: position 102,603 of record JASVEL010007439.1, read on the forward strand.
AATTTGAGTTGTTCCGGTTGGGTAATATCCCTTTAGCCTATTTTGATGCATTTCTATTGTTTTTGATCAGATTCTACACATGTGGAGGCCAATTCTCATGGCAAGGGCATTGCAGACTAGTCTTCGAGCAGAGTCGAGGTGAATAATGGGTGTGGCTGATGACTAGCGGGTTTGAAACCCTGGTATATCACTATGTGATGCTGTATTGAGGCGAGACACATACTCTCCTATGAGTGCGGGGTCGAATGTGATTGGGGAATATGTCTTAGTCTGACCTGTTGATACTATACTGTGTTGTTGACTATTATTAAGCCGGTGAACCTCCTACTTGGATGGTTGCGCATATCTTTGGGCTGTGAGCCAGTTATTGGGATCCCACGAGGATCGATGCTATTGTTTTTATGAAATTGAAATGCTATTTTGATACCAGTCCTGAGCTATAACTGATTAAATGGTTTTCCAAACTCTGGAATTTCTGATATACTGTTTTCTACTGAAAAATGATAAAAAGAGTTTTCAAATACTATTTTTGAGCCTGTGAGGTTGTATTGCATTATAGCTGACTAGTAGTGGATCGGGTTGCGCGCCGCAGCGTATCATCATATTATGCTTAGGCTGTAGGAGCCCTCCGGAGTCTGAACCCCCACAGTGAGCACGGGTACCCAAATGGATCGGGCTACATGCCGTAGCGGTCATATTCATGCATTGCATTGCATTTAGCTATACCGGTTAGCTGTTATGCTGTTAGCTGTTATGTTGTTAGCTGTTATGCTGTTAGCTGATATTGTTGGTTCGGATATTGTTCATGGTGATACTGATGCAGGGTATTGTCTTACCCCTGCTTATTACCACTGAGTCTGGAAGTACTCACTTTACTTCCTGCACCTTGTGTGCAGATCCAGGTACATCACATCAGATATGAGTCTGTAGCTGCTTCGGAGATTGCTTTTGAACAGTCGAGGTAGCTGCCAGCGTCCGCAGGACCTGACTCTCCAGTTTTTCCTTATTTTGTTCTGTGTATCCCACACTCGTGCACAGTTGTATACACTATCACAGTTTATAAATTCTAGTAGAGGCTCATGACTTGTGACTCCTGTTCCGTTGGGAGGTTATACTAGTTTGGGATGTCTAATCCCGGTGTGTTGGATATTTTCTATTATTATTCTATCACTGTTATGCTTAAAAAGGGTTATGTGTGAGCTGATAGTTCCGTGTTTTCAGTTCGATTGGTCGGGCTGGCCTAGCAGTGTGCTGGGCGCCATTACGACTGGGTTTGGGGTCGTGACAACTGCTCAGAAAAAGTACATTCCTCGCATTTTTTTTCCTTCTCCACCTTACTGAAAGAAGCCTTGACCCCCTCTAATTCAGAAAATAAAACTTGTTTTTGTTGCTCCAAATTATGATTGCTCTCTTGTAAATCCTTAATCTTTTTCTGAGCATCCTTCAGTTGCTCTTGCCAACTGTTTGCTTTATTGTCGGCTTCCCTAGCCTTCTTTTCAGCTTCAAGAATCGCTCGGTCAGGTTCACGAGCTTTCTTTTCCAAAAGAGAAATTCTTCCCATAAGTTCCATGCCAATAATATTAGCCAGTAAAAAAAAAAAAATATCCCTAATATATATATATATATATATATATATATATATATGGGTTTTGCTAACATACTACATAGTTGTAGTAGGTTAGCATTGTATACATATTTGCTTTTCCTAAAAAGCCCCTAACACAATATCACCCATTAGTAAATGAGATGGATATTTTTGTCTTTTTATCAAAACCTCAACCTACTTTCCATTTTTCCTTCTATTCCTTATACGTTGCTCCTCTGTGAAGAAAAGCTTGAGGCATCTGAATGTCTTATAATTTTTTTGCTTTCTATCTTCTTAGTTTTTAGATTAGTTTCTACAGAGTTTAAGATTGGATTCTTTATATTTTAGTTGGAATATTGTGGATTCATTATAATCTCTGCCAAGATTTTAATTTGGAGTAAGAAAACCATGAAACAAACCCAGTAAAAAGATTTGGCGTTCATCAATGGTGACACCAACCGCAACCCACCACCATAAAATCGGTAAAGCTATTAAAGACAAAAACAATCTCTTTTCTATATTTATATATTTGAGCTAAATAATTTTCTTTCCTCCATTTCCAAGTTGAGAAAGAAAAAACCGAAGAGAGACCAGAGAAGGATGCCATTGACGAGGGAGAGAAGAAGAAGAGAATTGGGTTATAATTTTTGTAAAAAAGACAATAATGCCCCCTCCTATTAATGTATGGTTTATTTGCTGGTGAGGACATTTAAGTCAAAGTAAATATGTATACAATGCTAACCTACTACAATCATGTAGTATGTTAGCAAAACCCTATATATATATATATATATATATATATATATATATGGGGGTAAATATAAGTAGAAATTTAAAAAAGGGGGTAGAAAGAAACATACCTTCAGGGTACTATGAACTATGTCGTTCATTAAAGTTAAACAGCTGTGACTGTCCATTTTCCTCTTCTCTACTTCCCCGATTAAGGGTCCAAGCCAAACATCTGCCCCACCTAATTTCCTCAAAAGGCTTCTGTTAGTCGGAACTTCAAGCGTAACACTCCTCATAGCCATGCTTCTATTATTGGAGTCTTCTTCTACATGACTAACAGAAGAAGAGGGAATTACAGAAGGAGGTACGGTAGAAGAGGTGAAAACATCGGTGTTAATAGAAGTTGAAACAGGTACGGGGGCAGAGGTTGGTAAGGAAATAGGAATGGAAATGGTAGCTGGATTAACGCTTGAAGTGATTGGAGAAACTGGAGAAACAGAAATAAAAGCTAGAAGAGGGGTTTCCTCCAAAACTGGACTAAAATTTCCACCTTCAAAGCCATCAATGAAAAGGCATTGAGTGGACTCAAGAGTATCATTCAGGATAATTTCTTCATCGGATATAATATTAACAGGCTCGGAGGTACAAGCAGGAGAAGCTTCAATATCATCCCCAGAAACTATCATACGCCTCCTAGACCTAGGCCGAGCTGCCAAAATGGTATTATCATCTTCTTCAACATTAGAATCTTCTTCAAATGATTTACTTTTTATTAGAATATCCCGTGTCCTCCCTAGAGGTAAGGAAGCATTAGAAGAAGTTCTAAGGGCAGTAGCTACTTCAGCTGACATCCCTCGATTGGCAAATCCTAATAAAAGGAAGGATATAAGAGGGGATATAAAAAAAGAGATTAACTCTATACAAAAGAGATACTAAAAGTATACCATGAGTTTTGACTCTCCAACCGTACTTAATAGAAATTGATTTCCAAGTACGTGTTTCCATAGGTGCGGCCTTTAGAATAGCATCTACCCAAGCACGGAAGCCAGGAACGAGTTCAACATCTCCCATGGTAGCTATCAAAAAGCGTAACAAAAATGCTTTAAAGATAAAAGATCAAAATATTAAAAATAGACATGGTAAGAAATAAAATACTTACGTGTCATGTTCCACTTCTCTGGGAAATGCATGTTTGATCCACCTACCAAATCAATTGTAGGAACACTAACAAACCGTGTGTACCAACCATGGTCATTGATATCCTCAGGGTTTATCAAAACACTTTTACCTCTAGCAGACAATGAAAAAACTCCATTATGAAAGAGTTTGGAATGGTAGAGGTGAATCAGATGAGGAAAACTAAAATCCACATCTGCTTTGGTTGATAAGAACCTTAAGCATACCATTGCACTCCACACTAGGGGACCAATTTGAGCTAAGCATATCTTAAAGAAACGACAAAATTTGAGAATGACTGGGTCAATAGCAAGGGTAAAACCTAGAGTGAAAGGGTAAGTATAAACGCAAGAAAAACCGGACCTATAAGAAAACATTCTCTAGTTAGGGTTGATGTAAGGCCCCGTAAAATTTTTGTGCATAAGACCTAGTAGCTATGGCGTCATGGTCTGAATAATGTGTTAGGAATGCATATAATTCTTTGCGGCGAGCTTGCTCGCTGCGGTTCGGACCCTTAGTAGTGATTTAAGTTTCGAAAATGTAAAGAATAGAATTTTCCAGACAAATGTCAATACTGCGGTCAGGAATGCGACCGCAGATCTGCCATGCGAACCGCATTCCTGTCACAGAGTTTAACAGAAGGTTTACAAAATTTGGTATTGAGAATGTGGTCGATATGCGATCGTAGAATGGATCTGCGGACCGCAGATCTACCGCATAAATTCTCGAAGGTTTTTGAGTGTCAAATCTGTGGTACACTCTGCGACCGCATATCAAGAATGCGGACCGCATGTTGATTCTACGATCGCAAATGCGACCGCAGAATTGACCCGGCCCAGGAATTTTATAAAATTCAACCCGACCTCTTCTTTAATATAATGCCTTTCTCTTTCATTTTATCATATCATCTTACTAAAATTAGAGAGAGAAGAGAGGGATTTTAGAGAGATAAGTCTTTCATCCTTAAAGATTGCTCCAACTACTTAGTTTAAAGGATTCTAGGGCAAAGATTCAACTTCCCCAAATCATTTCAAGGTACAAACCCTAGCTATTTTCACTAATTTTCAGTTTTAAATGGGTAAAGAGAGGTTTGCATATAATAGCTTTTGAAAATGGAATTTTACACTCATGCATGATTATTGAACTTGATTTTTAGTAAAGAGGAAGTGAATAGGCATAAGAGTCTGCAAAACAAGGTCGGCAAAGATACGGTAGCTTGGGTAAGCATAAAGTAGGAAGTTATCGGAAGAAAACTCGATACCAGGTATGTATGGCTAATTTTGATTCTTGTAAAATCGCCCATATGTGTGAAATTTGTATGGTTCGTGTTAATTTGACAAATTGTGTGAAATTCTTGACGTTGTTGTTGAATATTCAAATTTGCTGTTGAGCTATGAGTGATGTAGTATGGGATATGAACCGGAAGACAAATGAGAGTTGAATTTGGTAATGAATTGTGAATAATGGTTATGATGGTACATATGGTACCTTGTGGAAAAGAAACGAAACACTTGAGGTATGGTAAGTTGTTGAACATAACAGTATGAACCTTCTCGATTTTGGAAACATTGTAATTTGGTTGTGTTATTGGTTTGAGAAGTAATTGAGAACATGAACCAATTTGTAAGTTGTTTATTTGAACTTGTTGTAATTGTGTGTCGTACCTTATCTGTTGTTTGTGATTGTTGTGTTTGAAACTGTACGGTGGGATCGGGTTGCGCATCGCAACATGAAGAAATAAGGGGTGTGTTGGGGTGATAAGGGTGGCTGAGGCAATAAGGGTGGACGAGGTAATAAGGATGGAAAGCGATCGAAATCGCAAATGAAATTGATACAAAATCATTGATATGAAATTGTGAAAGGAGACAACAGGAGAGTTTGCAACCTGTGGGGCACTGATTGCCCCTTTGTTTGACTACTTGTGATTTATGTGGTTGATTTGTTGTTGTTCTACTTGTTGACCTTAAATGTGCTTCGTGTTGAGTCTTGTGTGAAATGAGTAAAAGGTGGAAAACATGGTTAGTCGGCTTAATTGATCCTTGATGTAGTTTATTGGTTGTCTTGCTTTCATTATTCTTGTCTAACGGCTTGAGTTTACTTGGGACAAAGTTTGTCCATACATACCAGTACAATCCAAGTGTACTGACGTCCCTTTTTGACGGGGACGCTACATTCGTGTTATGATTGTAGGTGGATCAGTAGCAGGCACTTCAGCTCATCGGGAGTAGTATCCTTCATCCTCCACTGCCCGTTTTGGTGAGCCCCTTTCTTCCTCGGGGCCCTATGTGGTTCACGCCACTTTTGTTAAGATTTCATTTTGGTTTTGTAAGGTATAGCCGGAGCCTTGTTACCGGCAAGTATTATGTTTTCTTTTGTATCCTAGAGACTCTGTAGACATGTAAACTGTGGGATTTCAGTCTTATGTATATATATTATGTTATGTCGGGCGTTGTAAAAACTATAAACTTGTTAATGAATCACTCGTATGGTTATGTTTGTTTATTGTGAAATCATTTATGATTAGTAAGATATTTGGTAAATGAGAAACAATCAACACAGGGGTAACGCGTGGGAATAAAAGGCACCCAGGTCCACTTGACCGGGGCTACCCGGTCAGGCACCGGTCATGTCCCTCGATTTGGGGCGTGACAGTTGAGAATAACTATGGGAGTACTATTTTTTCAACGACAATCTTTTCAGAGGATAAGGATCAACGGTTCAGTAATTAAAGAGGGGTATTGGTCAATATTTTCCAATTTGAGCATTTGCTAACTAAGGGATTCTTTGTCATGTTCAAAAGATAGATCTGATGGTACAATTTCTTCTACCGTTGGTTCCTGAAGAGGTTCAGCGGGTTCTTTTCCTTTAGAAGAAGATTTGGCAGATGAAGATCATTTAGAAGAAGTACTGAAAATAGAAGGGTTGTTAGAACCAGATGCGCCACCTCGTGTTGATCTTGCACCACAAGGGACATTTGCTCCACCTCTTCTGTGTCTTGCAGGAGCATTGGGAAATTTGCTCCACCTCTTCTGTGTCTTGCATGAGCGTTGGGAAATTGGTCGAGAATTGAAACTTTTCTAGGGTTAGGATGTGAAGATACCATTGTTTAACAAATTATTACATAAGAAAAACAAAAGGAAGAACTGAGGGGTCACTTGGTGAAAAGGATGACTAAAGAAGAGGAAATCGAAAGAGTATATGGAAAACAACTAGTGGACTAGGAAAAGTAATGATGAAATGCCTATAATAAAGGTAACCATCACTTCACGAATAGTGAAGAAAAAGGCTGCAGAACTACAGAACTAGTGAAGAAGTGACACGTATATGATGCATTAAATGGAAGGGACAATTGAAGCGTCAACACTGACATAACATTTATTGTGACAAAAAATCCCTTTTTAATGAGAATCCACTTCCCAAGTATTTAAATGATAAATAAATAGAAAGTGGGGGGACTATCTGTATTGGGAAATTTTTTTTTCTGACGTGGCAAGACACGTGGAAAGGTCAAAGGTTATCCTTCCAAAAGAGGATAAATAAAAGATATTAGAAGATAAATTAGACACGAGATGAAATTCAGCTACGAGTCCCGTATCTGTTCAAAGTGGGTTAGAACGTGATTCTAAAGATAAAGGAGACCAAGAGTAAACAGATACGAGTTCCGTATCTATTCAAGACATTCAAAGGCAACATGTCAAAAAGCATTTAAGGCATGGATCTGGAGGCAGAAAGAAGTCCAAATTCAATCATTAAATACCTGATACGTTAAAGAATTAGCATTTAATAAGAATGATTAATGTCATTTATTACTCATAATTATGTCATTGAAACCTAGGTTTCATTCTCCTACCTAGAGTTAGCTATAAAAGGAGGAAGTTCTATCAATTGTAGGGATGACCAACTGTTGAAAGCTTACTGAAATACAATTTTACTTTACTGTTCATTCTGATTATTGAAAGCCTATCATATTTTTCGGTCTCTTAATTATCAGTAACCCGATTTTTCTATTATTTTCTAATTTTAATCAAAGTTCTATATTTTGGTTAAACAATTATTATTTTTGTTGTTGATTTCCTTTGCTGGGATGTTATTGTTACAGTGTGGTTGTTGGTACCGTGATGCACGAGGTCTCTGTCGTGGGGTTGTTGTTCGAAATTTACACGAGGTCTTTGTCGTGTTGTTGTTGCTATTGATGTCTTTGCACATGCGACATAATAAGGAGGGATATGTTATATGCTTATATGTGGATTGCGCATGTGGTGGAATAAGGTGGAAATATTGTGATGCACGTGTGGCGAAATAAGGCGGTGTTTGCTATATTGTTATTGATTGCACATGTGGCAAAATAAGGTGGGCTATCAGGGATGATTATGATGGACTACGGGTTCAATTCCTGGGAGATTCTCTATTATTGGTATGCTGGACTACGGGTTCAATTCCCGGGAGATCCTCTGTTATTGTTAAGATGGACTACGGGTTCGATTTCCGGGAGATCCTCTGTTATTGGTATGCTGGACTACGGGTTCGATTCCCGGAAGTTCCCCTTAAACTCATCATGTTATGACTGATATTTTTTTATTGATTCTATCCGGGGTGAATGAATCGGGTGCTAGTCGCTTCCATTTCTTATACTTACTAGTTGGCAGGATTCCTGTTAGATACACTTGCACAAGCATACACATAGTTGGACCCTCCTTTTAGAGATGAATCCCTTCTAATTGACCAAGGGTAGGGATATTCCGTCGTTTACCCATTAAATATGTGAGAGTGACCCTAGTTGACTAGTTAGTTGTCAGCATGACCAGGTTATTGATGGGGCACAAGATGCCAAGTGTTAGACTTTAGATGCAGGGTTCTTCCTGAGTCGTGGGTAGTCTGAGAATTGGTGGTAATATTGTGGAAAGAGTTGGAAAGACCTTATGTAAGCATCATTGTAGAATAATGACTTAGCGACTTGTTTGTCCTTGTTGTGTTGTGACTTCAGGATTTGGATCGTGACTTGTGCCGTCATTTTTGTATTATTATTTATTGTATTCTCATTTCTACTTATTGTCCGTTACCCTTATTGTGATCTGCAGTATTCTTACTCATCGGTACAGTCTTTACATATTTACATAGTATCTCTATTATTTTTTTTATACTGTTTATTGACCGATAGGTGTCATGACTGTTCCTCGTTACTACTCTATCGATGTTAGTCTTGATACTTACTGGGCACCGCCGTGGTGTGCTCATACTACTCTTCTGTACATTTTTGTTATGTAAATACATGTACTCCCATTCAGTTTCTGTCAGCCTTGGATGGAGGCATATCGATAGAGACTTCAAGGTATATCTGCTACGTCTCTAGACCGAGGAGTCCCTTTCCCAGCTTTATGTAAAAAGTATAGTTCTTTCAGTATTTCTCTTTGTATAGATATTCTTGAGTCAGAGCCTCTTATGTGTCCTCTTAGTTTGTGATTTGTGAGTTTTCGGGTTTTGGGAAATATTGTCAGTTTTGAGATTGTTATGGTACGTGCCAAGAAGCACCTTATGTACCATTTTATTTTACAAATTCAGTTTATTTTACATTTTTCCGCAATTATGGTTATCTTCCGCATTGTTAGGCTTACCCAGTCGTAGGAGACTAGGTTCCATCACGACATGTTCATGGAGGGTGAACTGGGGTCGTGACACTCTCGTAGCATGGCACGGAATGACCCTTCGTGCAAATATAATCAACAATGGCACGGAATGTTCCTTCTTGCATAATAGTTAAAACATGGCACAGAATGACCCTTTGTGCAAATACAATCAACGATGGCACGAAATGTTCTTTCGTGCATAAATAATCAACAATGGCACGGAATGACCCTTCGTGCAAATATAATTAAAAATGGCACGGAAGGACCCTTCGTGCATTATCACTCTTCCTCACTCAAACAACAATCACAACTAAACGGGCGAGAGCAATAAACAATAATAAGAAATGTCCCGGCAAGGGAATAACACAATTAACAACTGAGTCCCGGCAAGGGAACAACACAATTAACAACTATGTCCCAGCAAGGGAACAATATCAATAACTTTCACATCCCGTCGAGGGTAATGCTCAATATATTTAACCATCCCGGCAAGGGATTAATCACAACTCCTTTCAATACTTTTAACTTTTACTATGTATAGTTATCATTCGAGCTAACTCTCCAAAATATTAATATTTCATAGTTTATTCTCAGACTCTTCACATTTGTAGCAAATTATAATTTAGCTTAGGAGAGTTCCAAATTATCTCACAAACATGTACAAATAAAGACCCACAGTCATGCTAGACTCCAGTGTATAGACATTCGTCACCACGCCTATACACCGCACTCGATCATTTAGCAAATAGCAATTTATTATACTCTAATCCTATTCCCTCAAGCTAGGATAGATCAAACACTTACCTCAAAGCCTTGAAGTCCACTTAATCCTCAATTATTGCTTTACCTCGTGATTCAACCTCCAATTCAGTGATATCTAGGCATAATCAATTTGATAATATCAATAAAGACTGAATGGTAACATCCCATAGCCTAGATATGAATTTCCTAGCATTATTCCAAAAATTCCAAAATTGGACAAAACCCGAGCCCCGAGCCCACTTCTAGAGACTTAATTTTTGTTTACAGAAAAGAGTTCTTCATCTTCTCCCAATTTTGTATATATAAATAGCACCAAAATCGAAGTCTTTTTACCCCTCAAATCGACCCCTAAAAGTCTCATAATTTCAGGCCTCAAAATCCTATTTTTCTACTATTTTTCATGAATTAAAGAATGATATTATGGTCTATAATCACCATAAATGAGTTTTAATAATAAAATCACTTACCTCTGTGATAACCACTAATTTTCTCTCTTAAAAATTGCCTCAGAAGCTTCTTCCTGTTCCAAAATTGGAATAAAACTCGACCTTCTCATTATAGGTATACCGTTCATGCATTTTACTGCTCCCAATGGATTCCTTGTGAAAGTCTAATGAATTTAGGATTTTGAATCACTCAATTTGGCCTTATGATAAAGGAGATATATTGGTTTTAAGATTTGCAAATAGTGCAGATTTTTAATACGCCGTCAAGGGCAGTTTCGTCATTAACCTGAAAATCTGGGCAACCTTAGTAAAATGGCCATAAAATCCTCACACGGTATCTAAATTCAATAATTCTTTTTTCTACGGGTCCATAATTACTATATGGATCTAATGCTTCATTTAAAACAGTAATCAGAGCTTACGTGTTCAATATGATATCATTTATGCTTGAAGAAACGATGTTGAAGCATAAGAAAAATGAGCACAACACAACTCAAACCTATCCAAAACTCACCCGAGCTCCTCGGGGCGGCATACGAATATACTAACATGTAACATATGATAATGCAAACTTAGTTGCACTCTCAAAATACCAAAACTAACCTCAAAATACTAAATTTACATCGGATTCAAGCCTAAGTTAAACTAAAACTTCCGAAAATTGCATTTGATTTAAAACCCAACAAATCACCTCCGAATAACCTGAAATTTTGCACACATATCTCAAATCACCTAACGAAGCTACAACAACTCTCGGAATTTCATTCCGACCCTCGAATCAAAATCTCATCTACCATCCGGAATTCGCCAAAATCTAACCTTAGCCAATTCGAGCCTAATTCTACACCGGACCTCTAAATTCAATTCCGATTGCGCTCCTACGTCACAAATCATCCCTCAAAACTAGTCGAATCATCAAAAATCCATTCTGAGCCTTCTAACTCATAAGTCAACATTCAATTGACTTTTCCAAACTAACCTTCTCATAAAGAGACTGATTGTCTCATTTCTAACCAAACTCTATCTGAATTACTTCAAATTCTTCAAACACATATAATGAAATATATAGAAGTATAAAATGGGGAAAATGGGGTGGTAACTCCCGTAATGATGGGTCGGATCATTACAGACAGTGTCATGGACACGTCTCAAGCTAAACTTTTTATTCACCATATTTATCATTTTTTCCCCAACAATCTTAACGATATTTACACGTTGTTATAATGTAGAATAACACTGCTAATGTTGTTGTTGTTGGTACTGCACCTGTTGCGCCTACTATTTTTGTTGTTGTTCCCCTGCTAATTACTCATGCCAAATCTTTTCCGATGTTTCACAAATTATGATTTTTGGTGGAGATAAGTTCAACCGCAAACACGGTGTTGTTGACAAAGGAAAAAAAATTTCTACTAGAAGCATCCTTGTGGAGGAGGACAACCGTTAGAGAAAATCAAGTAATAGGTATGATAAAAAAAAATGGTTGTAAGCCCAAAACCAACAATCAAGCTGGCCATTATGTTGCGCAATGCCGAAAAAGAGTTGGGAATGACAATCCCACTAAGGCTAAAGTAAATTTGACTGAAGCTAAAGTGGATGATATAATTGTTGTAGTTGTTTCTCAAGTGAATCTTGTGGCCAATGTGGAAGTCTGGGTGTTAGATTTTTGTGCCATTAGGCACATATGTACTAACAAAAAAGACTTTGTGTCTTACACCCAAGTTGAGGAAGGAGACGAAGTTGTATATCTTGGTGACTCAAGAACTACTCCAATTCTTGGAAAAGGCAATGTTTTTCTCAAACTCACATCTGGCAAAATGTTGGCATTGAATGATGTGTTACATGTTCCTAGTATCCGAGCCAATTTGGTCTCTGTGGTATTATTAGAAAAAGTGGGGATGAAGGTTATATTTGAATATGATAAGGTCGTGTTGACCAAGAATAATAATTTTGTTGGCAATGGATATTATAACCATGGCTTGTTTGTACTCAATGTTATCAATGAAAATTCTAGTACTTCTGCTTACTTGATTGATTCTTTTAATTTATGGCATGCTAGGTTAGGACATGTTAGTTTATCTATTAAAAAAATGCATTCTGAAGGTCTTATTTCAAATATTAATTTTTCGAATATTGATAAGTGTGAAGTTTATGCAGAAGCTAAACAAACTAAGAAATCATATGCTTCAATTTAGAGAATCTGAATTATTAAGTTTAATTCATACTAATTTAGGATACTTGAAACAAACTATGACTAGAGGAGGGAAAAACTATTATGTGACTTTTATAGACGATTTTTCTAGATATACAAAAGTTTATTTGTTGAGAAATAAAGATGAAGCTTTTGATAAGTTTTTAATTTATAAATCCGAAATAGAAAATCAATTAGATAAGAAAATCACAAGAGACATATCCGATAGAGGTAGTGAATCTATTTTTTTGAATGATTATTGTGAGAAAGAAGGCATAATTCACGGGATAACTTTGTCATATTCTCCACAATCAAATGGTGTAGCGGAAAGAAAAAATAGGACCTTAAAGGAAATGATGAATATCATGCTTGTTAGTTCTGGTGCTCTGAATAATCTTTGGGGTGAAGCCATTTTATGTGCTTGTCATTTACAAAGTAGAATTTCTTATAAGAAAATGGGTAAAACTCCTTATGAGTTGTGGAAAGGGTATCCATCTAATTTGAAATATTTGAAAGTATGTAGGTGCCTTGCTAAAGTTATGTTGCATGATCTTAAAAAGAGAAAAATAGGATCTAAAACATCTGATAGTATGTTTATTGGGTATGCTGAAAGCAGTACAACATATATATTTTTAGTAGTCAAAAGTGATGTACTTGAAAATAATATTATTGTTGAAACAAAAATGCTAAAATTTTTGAAAATATTTTTATTTTAAAATTTGAGAAAATTTCTGGTGCTCCTATTATTTCAAGTGATAATATTTCACATGTTCAAATTATTCAAAATGATTTTGAAAGTGAGGATTTAAGAAGAAGCAAAAGACCAAGGAAAAAAAAAATTTTGGTAATGATTTTTATACTTATCTTGTGGATAATAGTCCTTTAACATATTTTGAAGCAGTTTCGTCTTCTGAGACATCGTTTTGGAAGAAGCTATTGATGAATAAAATTCAATTTTACAAAATAAAACTTGAATTTTAGTTGATTTACCTCCGGGAGCTAAACCCATTGGTTGTAAATGGATTATTTTAGAAGAAACTTAATCTAGATGGTTCCATTGATTGCAAAAGGTTTTACCCAAAAGCAAAATATTAATTGTTTTGACACTTATGCTCCTGTAACTAGAATTTCCTCGGTTCGTGTTTTACTTGCCTTGGCTTCTATTTATAAACTTTATATGCACCGAATGGATGTTAAAACTGCTTTGTTAAATGGTGATTTGGAAGAGAAAATTTACATGGAGCAACCTGAGGGTTATATTGTGTCTGGCCAAGAAAATAAAGTATGTAAATTGCTAAAATCTTTGTATGGTCTAAAGCAAGCGCCTAAACAGTGACATGAAAAATTTTATCAAGTATTGATTAATGGTGAGTTTTCATCAATTGAAGTAGATAAATGTATTTATACAAAATATTTAGATGGTACATGTGTTATTATTTACTTTTATGTGGATGACATGCTTATTTTTATTTCTAGCTAAGTACATAAAACCAAAATTTTCTTTTCTTCTAATTTTGAGATGAAAGACATGGGAGAAGCTAATGTTATTTTAGGCATGAAAATTATAAGAGATGGTAATAGTTTGATGTTGACTCAAGAACATTACATTGAAAGAATTCTTAAAAAAATTGATAATTTTGAAGTGGTACCGGTAAACACTCCTTATGATGCTAGTAGCCAATTAAAAAAGAATAAAGAAGATGTTGTTGATCAAAATAAATATGCTCAAGTTATCGGTAGTCTAATACATTTGATGAATTTTGCTAGACCTGATATTGCATATGATGTGTATAGATTAAGCAGATATACTTAAAACCCAAGTTATGATAATTAGAATGCACTAGTAAGAGTAATGAAATATTTGAGAGGTACCATGAATTATGATATTAAATATTGTGGATTTTCCACTATACTAGAAGGATACAATGTGCTAACTGGATCTCTGATTCATATGAGACAAAATTTACCAGTGGTTATGTTTTCACTCTCGGTGGGGGTGTTGTGGCATGAAAATCAGCTAAATAAACTATAATAGCTAGATCTACCATGGAATATGAGTTTGTGGCATTGGAATTAGCTGGCAATGAGGCCGAGTGGTTAAATAACCTTTTGGCGAGTATTCCACTAGGAATAAAGCTGACACTTCTATATCGATGCATTGTGATTGCCAAGCTGCAATAGCCATTGCCAAAAATAAATCCTTTAATAGGAAAAGTAGACATATCTGGTTGAGACATAATGTGATAAAGCAGTTGTTGAGAGAGGAATTATTTTCATAGATTATGTGAGGTCAGAAGTGAATTTGACCGATCCTCTGACTAAACCTTTGGGAAGGAAATTAATATCCGAAACATCGAGAGGAATGAGACTTTCGCCAATTTGAGATGTACCAACAATGATGGTAGCCCAACCTATATGATTGGAGATCGCATGAAGTAGGTTTATATGGGTAATAACAAGTCATTAGTTGATCAATTGTGCACTATTATATTATATCACTTCCTATGGGTGTGTGTGTGTGTGTATAGTGCAAGACTGCAAGAAATGAGAGGCTGAGTTATTAAACTCTTAATCTAATAATCCATAGCCTTTATAGGTGGGTGTACTGTGCTGCAACACTTGATGGATGGGCATATATGAGTGTGGATTTGGGCCGCTTCTATGAAATTTGTGGCAAACTTTCTAGAGCACTTATGAAAACCAGGCGTGTGCATGGCCTATTAGCGCAAAATCGCGATAAACATTAAAGTGTGTGCGAGTATAATATGATAGATAAGACACTAAACTTACAAAGGAATTCTTGGTTCACAAAAGTATTAAACTTCACCGTTTGTTCTATAAGTTTAATCTTATTTTATCTAGGTCTCATTTATAGTTCAAGAGACACGAGATTCGACACATTATGCTCTTTTGTGAAACCCAACAAATTTTTTAATATTATTATTTTTATATTTTGTTTGAGCTATGTGGGAGATTGTTGAAAAAATTAGTTTTAATATCTCAAAAAGAATTGTCTAAAATCATGTTTAGGTTTATTCTTTTAATATTAGATTAATGGATCTTTATTACTCTAATTATTTAAATAATTATCAATATTCGTAACAACTAATTTGATAAGTTTGAATTCATTCTTTGACAAATAAAATCAAGCAATTGAATGAATATTAAATGCATCAGTTATGTATAGCCTTAGAGTTATAATGATTTTACCGTTTCTTATCCTTAATGGCATTTTCTTTAACGTATTGGAATATTGAAAAAGCTTTAATGGCTTTATACGTTTGTGTTTGGCTCAAAAGTTGTTTAGCATTTTTTAAGCAAATCAATCGATAAAGATGAATGGATAAATCCAAGTTAAAGTTAATTAACTCTAGATCCGAGATTAGTTGGGAAGTAAAAAAGCATAGTCAAATATAAATGTTGATGGCGATTATGTTCAGATTTAATAGCATAAATAAAGATGTATTAAATAATAAAAATATGAGTAAAGGGTTAAATTCACCCGGTCTTCAGTGAGACGAATCTTCTTTCTTTTCATAAAGATGAGTAATAGATGTGTACAAGAACTTCATGACCCTTTTTGGATCTGATGAAAGTATTGAATCACATATTCTCTTCTTTTTTTGAAAGAGATATGTTTACAAATTTTCTAGAGAGAGGGGAAGGGAACCTCTGCCTTTTCTGGCAATGTTAGGGTCTCCTTTATATTACAGGAGACCTTCATCGAAAGAATAAAAAATGTACAATTTACAGGGAATATTTGATAGAATATTTCTTTTGAGTTTTCCAAGGCAAACCAGGTGCTTCATGGTCCGTACGTCCACAATCGTTGATGACGGTCCGACCTTGGTTTGTACGCCCACGACCGTTGATGACGGTCTGACCTTGGTCTGTATACCTACGACCGTTGATGACAGTCGACCTTGGTCTGTATGCCCACGACCGTTGATGACGGTCTGACCTCGGTTCGTAAGCCCACGGCCGTTGCTGACGGTCCGACCTCGGTCCGTATGCCCACGACATTTCTGAGGGTCCAACCTTGGTCTGTACGCCCATGACAGTTGCTGACGGTCCGACCTTGGTCTGTACGCATACGATCGTTGATGATGGTCCGACCTTGGTCCGTACGCCTACGATCGTTGATGACGGTCCGACCTTGGTCTGTACGCCTATGACCATTGATGACGGTTCGACCTTGGTCCGTATGCCCATGACTGTTGCTGACGGTCTAACCTAGGTTTGTACGCCCACGACCGTGTGTCGAATTTCTCTGATCTAATTTTTGACCCATATAGTTAGTCCTTCCACTTATTGAGGTCGTCTCTTGGTCGAGCTCGATGAGCGAACTTCATTAACCATAGTTTAAGAAATTCGGATGGGGAGGTCGAACGTTGATTCGGGCGAGGCCGAATATTTTTTCGGGCGAGGCTGAATGTTATTCCGGGCAAGGCCGAATATTATTTCGGGCGAGGCCGAATATTACTTCGGGCGAGGCCGAATATTACTTCGGGCGAGGCCGAATATTATTGCGGGCGAGGCCGAATATTACTTCGGGTATTTCGGGTGAGGCCGAATATTACTTCGGGCGAGGCCGAATATTACTTCGGGCGAGGCCGAACATTACTTCGGGCGAGGTCGAAATGTTATTTCGGCGAGGCCGAATATTATTTCGGGCGAGGCCGAATATTATTTCGGGCGAGGCCGGATATTTTTTCGGGCGAGGCTGAATGTTATTCCAGGTGAGGCCGAATATTATTTCGGGCGAGACCGAAAGTTGATTCGGGCGAGGCCGAATATTACTTCCGGCGAGGCCGAAATATTATTTCGGGCGAGGACGAATATTACTTCGGGCGAGGCCGAATATTATTTCGGGAGAGGCCGAATATTACTTCGGGCGAGACCGAAAATTACTTCGAACGAGGCCGAACATTACTTCGAGCGAGGCCAAATATTAGTTCGAGTGAGGCCGAAATGTTATTTCGGGCGAGGCCGAATATTATTTCAGGCGAGGCCGAATGTTGATTCGGGTGAGGCCGAAATGTTATTTCGAGCGAGGCCGAATATTATTTCTTTGTTTCATTTTAAAATTGATATAGTGAAAAACAACGTTAAAACTTTTTCTTCGCTTTTCTTTTGTGCTAGATTTTCTTCTCATAAATTTTTGTTGTTTGTGTTTCTAGTTATACTAAAAGAGCTTGCTGAATGGATACGCCTAATATTATTTATTTCGATATGAGCAAAATATTCTTAAGTACAATATCCTTGACACTCCTCAAGCTAAACCTTTTATTATCCATATTCATCAATTTTTTCCAAGACAATTATCATAAATTTCAAAATATTTTTTAATAATATAAAGTTAATGGTGAGAAGAGAAAAGATGAATATTTTGAGCGTACATTAAGAAATTTTAATTGAGAGAAAAGGAGAGAGAGGAAAAAAATGAGGAAAGAATATAATTTAAACTCTTAATTAAAAGCACTAATAATTGAGTGGTAGTCTTTTAAGAAAAATATATAATTTGTAAGAAAAATTTAAATACTTATTAAAAACTTTAAAACATAGAAAATATATATAAATAAATTTATAATATAATATAAATAGATAAAAATCCCAGAAAAGTCCTTGTTCGATCTGATAAGAGTAATACTACTACACTTTTCCATTTCCCTAAAAGGTCTACAATTTCCAGCACCCAGATGCGTTTCCAGTAACCAAGTTTTGTTGTCTTTTACACTTTAAATTTTCTGCAAACCAATAGTAAAACTTTTACACTCCTTTCACCGTTGTGAAAAAACCTCCTAGCTGCACAGGCGGAGCTAGGATTTGAACCTTATGAGTTCGGGATTATAATCTTTTTAAGTTACTGGGTTCTAAATTAATAATTTATACATATTCATTAGAATTTTTAATATAAATACAGGATTTACGCAAAAGCTACTGGGTTCGGTCGAACCCACAGCTAATACTGTGGCTCCGCCCCCGGCTAGCTGCACTTCCTACTACTATCATTTTCACTATACTAAGTTGTTATCATGTCCTTTTTATATCTAAAGTTGGGTTTTCCTTAGCTAGCTGCAAATATGTGAATATATATAGTACTGTCATATCAAGCCACCAAAACATGGAAAAGGAGAGAGAGCAAAAAGAGGGATGTGATTGTTCATTGGTTAGAATTGAGACGAGTGATATTGTTCGTCGTCATGGCGGCAGGTGACCAAAAATCAGCACCATTAAGTGTAGTATCAGCTACATGTAGAGTTAGCTCTATTGGGACAAGACATAGTCCTTTGCTCTTTAGCATCGCCTCCTTTCTTGATCCTTCCATTTCTCCGCTTTCTCCACCCTCCTGTCACATTTTCCCACTAACTCGTTAGGATTTGACTTACAATATTTTACTCCCTCCTGTCCAAAATAAGTGATGTTTTGGGTGTTTTCACACATATTAAGAAAATCACTTTTTAGCATTTATTAGCAATAGAATTGACCATTTTAACCTTACTATCTCACATAAACACTCCTAACACATATTCCAATACTATTTACTCCAAGGACAATATAGGAAAAACATCATTAAGTCATTCTTGAAATCCGAAAACATCACTTATTTTGGACCACAAAAAAATGGCCAAAACATCACTTATTTTGGACCGGAGGGAGTATAGAAGAACTAAGCCATCTAGTCGCCCACCTACTCTCTCCTGTCCATAATAAATAGTTTTTTTACTTTTTGATTTTTGTCCAAAATAAGTATTTAGTTAGTTAATCAAAAACAAATTTTATTTTATTTTTTTCTCTTTTACCCTTACGTGTAGAAGAGCAATAAATGCTACTATAATTATGTGCCCAATATTTAATAAAGTTAGTTTAGTCATACTAAATAATTTTATATAGGATTTAGTATTTTCTTAATAGGCGTGCTATAAATAAAAGAGATATTTATTATGGACCGGAGGGAATATAAATAAATGATGAATGTATAATAGTATATGATATAATTTATATATACCAGCTAGATTGAATCTGATCGATTATATGTGTCACAATATCTATTTTTGACGTGTTGTAGCCAAAGAAATGGGGTTAGCACACGTAACATCCACAAAAAGTGAGAATTATAACACACTTTTCCAATAAAAGAGTTTTTCATGTCAGTTGATTTAAAAATAATTATAAGTAATAAACCGTCTATCAAAAGTGAGTTTAATAGTTTGAAAAGGAAGACAAGTTATATTGTTATAACAAGGTTAAAATATACTCCATATATATAAGTTTAGTCCAATGCATATTAAGACGGACCATGATCAACCATCTACATATTACAAGCCAAACACTTCATTTTAATAGTAGTACTTAAAATCTACAAGGGGTCGTTTGGTACGAGGTATAATACTGATATAAAAATTTAATACTATCTTAATACTGGCTGGCAAACCAGGTATAAGTTATCCCAGAATTAAAATTAACAATGAGATAACTTATAGTTATTACTTATTAGTACAAGTATAACTTATATATTCTTCTTCCAAATTACGCAATTATTATATTTAATACTCAACATACTAAACAATGGATAAAAAGTAATCCCACCATAAATAATCACAATATAACTTATACAAGTATAACTTATCCCGGCATAAGTTGTATTGAAACCAAACGACCCCTAAGAAGTTAATTAGTGACCTCATTGTCACATAATTTTTCTAGTTATTAACGATTTCTGAAAAATATATAATCATCCCTTAGAACCTAA
Source organism: Nicotiana noctiflora (assembly GCA_032618575.1). NCBI lineage: Eukaryota > Viridiplantae > Streptophyta > Magnoliopsida > Solanales > Solanaceae > Nicotiana > Nicotiana noctiflora. Next base: position 122,866 of record JASVEL010007439.1, read on the forward strand.
TTCTAATTATTCTACCTCCACATTGGATAAGATGCTACTGTGAAGGGGGGAAATGCTGCTAAGGGCTAAGAGCCCATTTGGATCTAAGAAATTTTTCACTTTTTTTTTAAATTTTTTTATTTACATTTTTTCCAATTTGGCCATAAAATTTTCAGTTTCCACCTCAAGATAAATTTTGAAATTTTTCGAAAAACTCCAAAAAATGATTTTTCAAAAATTTCACCCAAATAACTCACAAAACTTTAAAAACAACCCAAAATTTATGTCCACAACCCTAATTTTTAAATACCATTTTTACTTGAAAAATATTTACATTTTTTTGAATTTTACAATTCTTATGTCTAAACACCCATAAGAGTTTAGCCGCAGTAAATTTTACTTAAACACACGTAGCTTGTTAGTAATTCTCATTTTTTTTAACCTTTTTGTCAATATTTACTGTGAGCAAGGTGTTAAGGTAAGGACAGGGGAGGCCCATATATAGGGACAAAGATGTTGTACGTACTAAATAAGAGTAAAAGAGATCACTTTTTAGAAGAAAAAAAATGGGTCAAAATAAAAGTACTTACACGTAATGAAGGAGACAGGCGCTGCAAATAAGGAGAACACAAGACTTGAACCTGATCGTGCAAAAACCTGATATATCCCATCGCTTCATGTAGCACTGATGCAGTGTCTGTCTGTAGTTAATCAATATCCATTTTAATGTCACGTTAATAAAGATCAGTTTATCTTATATATTTTGACAGTGCAATATTTACTTACTACAACATGTTAAATATATCCGCAGTATATTTTAAATTGCAAGAATTGACTACAATATAGGACTTGCACAGTAAGCTCTCCGCTATATACGGGGATCTGGACCATAGAGGTTTATATTTCTACGCGAGGTTGTTTCTACATAAACCGTGACCTCCCCTACGAGTTACGCACGCCCCTTGACTACAATATAGGAAGACCGAAGGAAAAGACTTAACCTTGCCAAAGGGAGATACAAGCTGTTGTAAAGCTGTGATTCTTTCACCAAGCTTCTCTTTCTTAACCTGCATTATTATTGTTCATAACCTTAAAAGTTGACCCAAAAATTAAAGAAGACGATCATGCAAATGATCATTTGTTTGTTTTTCATTTTTTTCTGACCTTTGTATGGCCTGTCACATTTGAATTTTCTGCCTTTGTCCTCTTGCAATTTCTCTGATTTCCAGCAGGAACTGCTTTTGTTTTTTCGACCGATTCTTTCTCTGCTCCATTTCGCTTCTTCTGCTAAAAGGACAAAAAGTTGCAGAAACCCAAAAACCAAATCAACACAGAAAAAAATCAAATTACTCTCTTCTTCTAATTTATGTGGCACCATCAGATGCGCACAGAGTTTTAAAAAGATAAAGATTTTTTAAAAATTATAAATTATCTCGTTAAAGATAAAAAATTTCTACATACATCGGACTTGTTGTTCTTGGTGTTGCTACTTGAACAAGCTGAGGCGGGTGAATCTCCAGTACTGCATGTGACTCCAGATTTCTGAATTTTTGGTGGTGAATTAATAGAACAACTTTCAACAAAAGGATTATCAGCACACATTTTGGTGTAATCACCAAAACATAGCATTTTTGGGGAAGATGAAGTGAAGTTAAAACATCCTCCTAGTGTATTATCATCATCGCCAAATAGTAATTCTGAATAGTTCTCTCCGTTTAGTGTCTCTTCCTTATACCCTTCTTCATCATCCGCCATTGTTAATTAGAGCAATAGTAGTAGGAGATTAATTTCTTTCTTTAAATTTTTTGACTCATGGAAAAAGGAGTTTGTGGGTTTGTTTATGGGAGTAAACGACGGAAGCTTCTTTTAAAGTTAAAATGGGCAGGGACAAAGATATACAAGCACTGTCTTCTTCTCTTCTTACTAGGACTATTTGGCTTCTTATATGGGACCGTTTTCCCCCACTCCAATGTTTTACGTTTTCTAAAATAATTAAATAGAACTACTACAAACTTACAAGAGTTTAACATTGGAAATTTTTTATTTTGTGTCTCATATAACTAATATTATTATTTTATTTTGTCTCACAAATTTATGGAACCAAATTTATGTAGTTTTAGAAGTGAATGATTGGCGTCCACAAATTTATAAAACAAAAAAAAAATTTCATACAATTAATGTCAGTTGTATAAGACACAAAATAAAACTTCTATTTAACATCTAGTATTAATTAATATAGTGAAAAGTTTACATTTTTAGATCACTTAAAAGATAATTAAAAATAACTATTCTTAGTCTACATGGACAGATCCGACGCATAAAATTAGAATATCCTTAATATAACGAGGGTCGGCCGGAAACAGCCTCTGTACCCTTTCGGGTAGGGGTAAGGCCTGTGTACGTATTATCCTCCCCAGACCCCACTTTGTGGGAACATACTGGGTAGTTGTTGTTGTTGTTGTTGTTGTTGTTAATATAACGAGTAGATGAGCTTCCTTGAGACATTTCACAATCGAGGAAAAAAGGAGAGAAAATGAGCAAAAAAGATTTTCTATGAACCCTAGAATTTATGCGTATGGTGGGAAGAAGAAGGCATCTAACGGGTTATATTAAGGGTTTATGGGTCGGATCTGTCCATGTAGGCTTCCAGATGGAATTTTAATTGCCTTGCTGGACGAGTGTTAAAATTAAGGGTATTTTTTTTATATTTTTCTAACGGTAGGCATTTAAATGGTCTAATAGTATAACGGGGATATGAATCTACTATTTATCAAAGTAGAGGGGTAAATTAGAGCCTTTTCCCATTTTTTATTTATAGAATATGATCTGAAAAATAATAAATGTATAAAACTTTAACTCAAATAAAACAAATAATATGTTTATAGCATATTTACTGGCTTATAAGTATTTTTTGGCTTATTTACATATTTGATAGACATCAAAAGTGCTTATAAGCTAAAATCAGTCATAACACTCATAAGTCATAAGCTATTAACACTTTTAGTTTGACAAACACTATTACTAGTTTATCCTTAATAATATTTTTTAATTCACAAAATACTCTACCAGAAATAAATTTGTTGACTTTCTGTTCATTCCATATTTGTTGTTAATTCTTCTTTTTACAAAGAAATTTATAATTTATAATTTTTGAAAAAAATTCTAGGATATTTCAGTCATTTTAACAAAATAACTTATCAACATTTTTTAATCAAACATATCAACTGCTTATTATGAGTTTCAACAATTCTATCCAAGCATGTAAATGTTTATTTTCAAAATCAATTTCAACACTTAAATTTTTTTCAGTACTTCAAGCTTATTAGCTATTTACAATCAGCTAATCCAACTTTAGATCCGATTTGGACAAAAGAATTTTTTCAAAAAATTTCTACTTTTTTTCGAAATCACTATTTGGGTATGAAATTTTCAATTTCACTTGAAGATGAATTTTGAAATTTTTTAAAAATTTTAAAATACTTCAAAATGATGTTTTTCAAAAATTTCACTCAAAACACTCATAAAACTTCAAAAACACAAACCAAAATTATATTTATATCCAAACACAATTCTAATTTCAAATATCATTTTTACTTGAAATAAATTTTACTTTTTTGGGTTAAAATTTTACAATTCTTATGTCGAACCGCCCACTAAATTATACTACTAATATTGTAAAATTTCTTTCGTAGTACAATATTAGTATAAAATAATGATAAGGAGTCCTACGTAGTACAAAGGGAGTAATAATAGGTAGTAGTAGTAATTATATGAGTTTTCAAAACAACGACGTGTCTGTCGTATCGGTCTCTAAATTTGTGTAAAAGAGTTAAAAGAGAAGGGAGAAGGGGTGGGGCGTTACGGCCGTTGCAAAATCTAAGGGGACTTCGGTAGTATCGTCTTTAGTTTTGTTCGGTCTCAGTCAAATTTCCGAAGACCGAACTCCCAACCATTACCCAAGAAAACCGTGCTACGCCTTTGGTTCCTCTCTATATACAAGTCCACACTCCAAAGTTTTGTTTGGGGAATAGAACAAAACCCATTTTTGTTTGATCATCAGTAGTTACTCTTTGAACTCATCAATACTACTCACTATTCAGGGGTCGTCTGGTTTGGAACAAAATTATACTCGAATTACTCCCTCCGTCTCGTATTAACAGTCCTAGTTATTAAAAATAATTATTTTAAATTATTGGAGATTTTAAAAGTTCAAAATAAAATTAATTATTTTTTTCCTTTTTACCCTTAATAATAATTATCTTTGAACACTACAAACACATCAATTATGAATAACTTTATTCATATATTAATAGAGAATGATTAAATATTAAAACATGAATAAAGATAAAATAGTTAAAATTCCATCCTAATTAAATTTTTTTAAAGGCCGTGTAAAAAAAAATTGTAACAGATAATATGAAACGAAAAAAGGATAATACGAAATAATTGATACCGAGATAATGGTATGAAATTTACATTAATTAATTAATATCACAATTAAAGGACCTTTCAGTGTTGCAGGTAGGATACTAGTGTGTGTAACTGTGTTGTAGGTTGAAGTCAGTTCTTAACCAAAAAACAAATAATCATTGATTAGACAAATTTGTTACTATATTTTCTACACACGCACACACTAGATAAACTAGATATCTCATATAGGAATTGTATTATCATTTTTGAATTTTTTGTCGGTCCTTTTTGTATTTTACAGTTCTTTTTGTTTTTTGTTTTTAATTTAATTAAACACTTGACTGACATGTCCGGAAATGAGGAAATAAGCCTTCATCTCCGTTTACAATGTTGAAATTAAGAAATTATTCTCTTTAAATCTCTTATATATAAAATATTAATCTCTTCCGTGTAAGAAAAAAAATAGAGCCATAAAACTAACAATAAGTTTGTAAAACACCCACAAAACCAGTTGACCGTCCAAGAACCAGCTTGAGTTCTTATACTCTATTTATGTACAATATTCTAGAGAGATTCGTATGAATATGGGTCATATTCTTTTGATAACATCATTATAAGTCTTTTATTCAATTGTCACGTCCTTAGTTGTTAACTAAGTACACGTGCGGCACTTGACAAATCGCTCACAATCTTGCACAACTTGCTCACGTTCTTGCTATGCCAAGTCAGCCTTATTACACTCCAGATCGCTAAGAGAATGGAAGAAAAGAACACAAGAGAATTTTTAATGGAAGCTTTGTATTAGAGAGAACTTGAATTGTTTTCTGATGAATTACAAATGAATGCCCCCTATTTATACTAATCACCTAGGGGCTAGTGCGTAAATAATAATTGTTGTACAAGTCCTTCGATATTTACAAATAAGTCCATTTTCTAGAATACTCTACAAGCCTAGAAGATTCCAAAGACTTTCCTAGCATATTCATAAAGATCTAGGTTCTTCCTAACGAAATGTCCATACTTCTCTAGAATCTTCTCACAAATGCTAGTCTTCTTCTTATGTAAGCTTCCACATGGCATTAATATATGTCAAATGGCGCATATGTGGCATGATGACGTGGCAGGTCATCACTCTCCCCACCTAATATTGCGACGACCGCGGCGCAATGCTGCTGCATAAACTCTCGGATCTTATCTTTGAATTGCCACAAATCCTCATATCGTTCCCACGTGGCCTCCTCCGGTGATTGCCCTTTCCAATGGACGAGGAACATAGCGGTCGTTTTTTGCCCTTGTTTTCGCTTGGCTTGGTAATCTATAATAGCCTCAATCTCCCGATCATGCAAGGCAGTGATAGTCATTGGCGCTCGACTTGATTGGCCCCTACTCGGATCATCCTTATCTTCATGATATGGCTTAAGCATGCTCGCATGGAAAACATGGTAGATCTTAAGATACGATGGCATGTCAAGCTTGTATAAGATCTTGCCTATCTTGGCGACGATCTTAAATGGTCCCTCATACTTGCGAATCAAATTTTGATGCATGCCCCGTAGTGCCTTGAATTGCCTTGGGTTAAACTTTACCATGACCATGTCCCCAACTCTATAGTCTGTGGGACGCCGCTTACGGTCCGCAAACTTCTTCATCTTCTTAGCTGCCTTATCCAAGTAGGACTTAGCAGCGTTGAGCTGCTCTTCCCATCCTTTGGCCATATGATAAGCGGCTGGTAATGAATGTGGAATTTGTGGTTGTTGGCCTGTGGCTAGCTCAAATGGTGTCCGCCCCGTGGACTCACTCCGCTGTAAGTTATACGAGAATTGGGCGATGTCTAGGAACCTTGCCCAATCATTCGGATGCGCACTTACATAATGCCTCAAGTAGCATTCTAGTAAGGCATTGACCCGTTCCGTTTGTCCATCCGTCTGTGGGTGGAAACTAGTAGAAAAGTGCAATTCTGTGCCTAGTATGTCGATTAACTCTCTCCAAAAGTTCCCAGTGAAGCGGGTGTCTCGATCACTGATGATATGCCTTGGTAAGCCCCAATACTTCACCACGTTCTTAAAGAATAGCTTGGCGGCTTCCTTAGCTGTGCAACCCGGTGAGGCAGACATAAAGGTAACATATTTGGAAAATCTATCCACGACCACCATAATAGTACCATAACCATCGGACTTCGGTAGGCAAGTGATAAAGTCCATAGTCACGCTCTCCCATGGACGCTCTGCAACTGGTAATGGCTCCAAAAGTCCTCCGGGTTATTTTTGTTCAACCTTGTCCTATTGACAGACAAGACAAGTCTACACATAGCACTCTATGTCATCTCGCATGCGTGGCCAATAGTAGACTGACTCAACCAAGGCCCTAGTGCGACGTTGGCCTGGATGACCATCCCACATTGTATCATGACTCTCCCTTATGATCCGCCGTCTGATGTCTCCAAACTTAGGCACGTAGACCCGCCGACCCGTGGTAAGTAATAGGCCGTCTTCAACCTAAAAACGTCTCGTCTTGCTCTGGTTGGCTAACTCGATAAGTTGTTTGGCTGCTGGATCATGTTGCATGCCTTCTTTTATAGCGTCACGAATGTCCCAAGTTGCTGAAGTGATGGCAGCAAGCTCGGCTTTCCGGCTCAAGGCATCAGCTACAACATTACCTTTTCCCGGCTTGTACTCTAGCTCATAATCAAACTCGGCCAAGAAGTCTTGCCACCTAGCTTGTTTTGGTGTGAGCTTCTTCTGCGTCTGAAAGTAACTAGTAGCCACATTGTCGGTCTTGACCACGAACCTCTGTTGACATCCAATTTTGACCCTCTTTCTTCCAAACTATTTTTTTAAGCTTCTAATAATGTAAGAACAGTTATTTTACCATTTTTAGCGTAAACTAGACCTAATTACTATTTTTATTGTTATATACTTAATATCACTACTACTAGTATTATTAGTATTGCGACTATTATCACCACTACTACTACCATAAAAATTAGTACTAGTATTAATATATTATGACTACTGCTAATATTAATTCGATATTAGTATTAGTGTTACTATTATTACCGACTAGGACCAATATTTTTAGTAATATTATTATTTTACCATGAAATGATTACTATTTTTGTCGTTATTGCTATTAGTATTACAATTTCATTATACTAATATTATTGTTGTTGCTACTATACTATTACTGTTATTATTATTATTACTACCATTACTATTACTACTACTACTACTACTATTATTATTATTATTATTATTATTACCGTCGCAACTAATATTGTAATTATTTTAGTTTTTATTAAAAGCTACTAAATATTTTTGTCTCATACATATATATATAGTATATAAATTTGAGTCTTAATACAAAGAAGCTCAAAAGGAATAATTGGAAGATTGGGAATAGACCAATTAAATTTGGCCTATTGAAGGCCCAAATTCGTTTTTCACAACAAAGAAAAAAAAATACTACAACCCATTTTCATAGCCCATATCTTACTACCACTCAAGCCCAACCCCTACCATCAGTCCATCTAACACCCTTCTACAGCACAAAGACCTAAAATCCACTAGGGTTTCCTCCCAAATTCTCTCTCTCTCTCCAGCGCTGCTTCCCCTTTCCCTTGTCATCTTCTCCATTTTAAGAAAATTTTCAATCTCTTTCATCCTTCGACCAGAGAAATGTCGCAGCAATTTCAGTAAAGTCTTCCTCTCTCTCCTTCATAATCAATTACTTTGATGAAAAGTAAAAAAAAAAAGTCTTAGTAAAATCACTGCAACTCTGAAGCAAAGGACGATTTGGTTGATCTCTTCTCTGTCATGTTTTGGACGGATCTTGAACGGGTATTTTGAATTTCAAACGACTCTCTCAAGTTCCCGCTCCTCAATTGAACCCTAACGTTTTTTTCTCATATAAATACTACCATAAGCTCTTAGCCGAAAAGGAGGTGGAGACCTGATCCCGCGAGTAAAGCTATTACTCTACTATTTTCTAGGGCCTCTAATTTCATTCTTATCTTTCAAGGCTTAGTGTCAGCCCGTGAGTAGGTCGGAGACTCGAGTACGCCCCGTTCACTGCCTCACGAGAGGTAAATCGAACTCCATTCTATCTTTTTTTTATTCCTGTAAAATACTAAATTTTAGAAATTCTGTTTTGGGAGTTGTGTGTTACAGAATGATGTTTATATTGTAGATTTATTTTGTTATCATAAAAAATATATATATTGGGTTCCTCTATTGTATTGAAATATGACAGTGGAGTTTTCTTATTTTCTAAAATCATATCTTAGGTTTACTGCATTTTTATTGAAACCTTGTTGTGAAGTTTATATTAGGAATCTTGTCATTAGAACACCGTTCTTAAGTTCTAATATTTGTAGTTGTTGCGCCCCTTTTGGTATGTACTCCTTGAATGAGAATAATATCTTAATTTTAATGAATATATGCTCAGTTTTTTTTTTATTTTTATTTCATATCAAACATATAGTAAGAATGTCTATTCACTTGCAAATTGATATGCACAATTTATGTTGTCCTATAGAATTAATGACTATATGAAGCTTGTTTTACTGTACTTGAATTAGATAAAAATGCATATATGTAGTTACCACTTGTTCTAGTTGTTAAAACTTCTTACAAGTTCAAATACAAATTTGGAATCCATGTCCTAATCTTTCTCTTTTATATTTTGGCTTCTATACTAATTATGCAAATGAACTAAAAAGCCTCGAATGGTTTACCTCACATGTTTAACTCTGTTTATCGAAATAGAAGCAGTTTCACGTTTAAGGTCCATGTTTTTAACAAAATAATTAATATAGGAATACTGATTCACGAAGAATCCTTATTGATTTAAGCATCTAATTCTTAATAGCTAGGCTATAAATTCTTCTAAAATTGGTTAGGAATTGTTATGTAAGCCGAGAGTATCTAGTTAAGATTATACCAAATAAAATTACTCACAAATAAGCCTCTGAAATTGAACCAGTCCTTGGATCCTTCGTGTGGTATATTTTTAAGTTCTCTTTATGATACATCATATTTGTATTCATTGTGAGGAAGTAGTTTATTTCTCTAACTCTTATTTTGTTTTATTTTTCTCTGTTGGCATGTACACTTCGGAACAATATTTGAGTCTCGATTAAGACTCCCATGAGCCAAGGAAGGCGCCGCATTTTCCACATCACATTTTGCTTCACAAACTCGCCCTTTATCATCGTATAGGAGCAGCAAAATTGCTAAAATTAATTTTGGTCCTCCTTGAAAGGGGGTGAATTTGACATTGCAATTCTGCTTTTATTTTCTGTTAATTGTTTGTTTCCATGTATGGCTCCTTTAATTCGTGAGTTATTGGTTGGTTTTATACGTTTAGAAAATTAGATCAGTAAATATACATTGACATAAAGATCTCTTACAAGCTTTTTACTAGAAATTAGTTATGAGATAAATATGTTGTTAAAACACTTTTAAGTATTTTTGGGGCAATGTTTTAGATTAGTTCAACCGAGTCGCAGTTTCAAAGTAGTTTTGAAATCACGTTCTCTTTAATCAACGTGACTTAGCCCTTAAAATGATAAAGTTATTTCATGGTGAAGCAAACAGATTTTGGTTTCTTTAGTTTAATGAGCTCTTCTTGAATTAGCTATTTAACATCAAGCAAGTGTTGGAGTGCAAATCTGTAACAATTTTGATAAGGCATTTTTTTTAGAGTTCAAATCTCCATAGTTTTCTTAGCTTAAACGTGTTTTAGATAGAAACTTTTCGGAGAAATTACTAAATATTTTTTAAATTATTTTGATCTATAAAAATCTATGTTGGTTCATTCACGTTAATCTTACTTAGCCTTAATTAACTTAAGTTTGGCCGGTTAACCGTATTAACGGATCATATAGGGTGCCTTAACAACCTTCCCTATATGATTAAGTAGAACCCTTACCCACACTCTTAAGGTTAAATAGAGTTAATTTTGAGAACTACTTAGCTAAGATTGGTGTCCTAATTCACCGTTTAAAATAATTAGGTGGCGACTCTTTAATTATTTAAACCCGCAGAATTATTCAATATGTTATACTCTAGTTTGACCCGTGTTAAAATGGGGTATAACAGCATGGCGACTCTGCTAGGGATTCTAGGTTCTAAACCACAACAAACTTAGGTTAATAATAAAAATTAATTTGTATATTTTTAATTGTTTATGATGCTTATATGAAATGTTGTTGTGTGATAAACTGCTGTATATGAATTGTTAATCTATTCTTATTACTTTATATAATTTGTTATTCCGTTTCATTTCCTCCACTTCTGGAAAATTCACACAAAGCACACACCTAGCGGTTATGCGGTTTGCAGCCGTGCACTACTCAAAACACATTTTAGGAAAAAGTTCGTGAGTAAGTCGATCAGCGGTGCAGTCGACAGTCATAGACTTTTCACTCTCAAGTTGTCTATTTGGGAGCAAACCAGTCTAGAAAACCCAATCTTAGTCAGCATAAGATAGAGCTAAGCCAAAACCCTTTTAAGAGCATGCATCATTTTTAACCTTAGGTGATCTAATACTCGAGGTGTATTAAATCCATTAGTTAACCTTACCTAAATGTCCAAGTGGGTTTTCAACCCCAAGTGACACTTATCATATTTATGTGCATTATTTGAAGGGTAAACATGCCGATTATGTAGATTATTTACTTTAAATTAATTAAATCCTAGTTAAAGGAGCATGAATATCTTTTTTTATAATATGTGTAATATTTTCAAATAATATAATCTTGCGGAACAACAAGAAGTTTATATATGACAAAATATCTTTTATTGTACTTTCTTTGATTTTCTTTACATAAAAATAAATAAATGGCATAAGCGATTCATGTACTTCTTTTTGCTTTTGAAAATAAAATTACTTGCTTAATTAATTATAATAAATATATTTTACAATATCTTATTCTTTTAATAAAAATACACCCTTTTAAAAAATATATATATATGTTTAAGCAGACATATTTTACTATTTATTATGCTTTTAAGAAAAATAGACTTACTTAATTAAATGAGATGATACATAATGGCATACTTATCTTTCAAATACACGTTAGGCCTACCTCTGGCACAAAGAGGCCCCCACGTATTAGGACGCACTATTATTTGCTCTTTGGAATGTGTCACATGCTTTGCTTGCCTACTTGCTTACTTGCTTATTTCCTATGTTACTTACTTGACTTTATTATTTTTACTAATATTATCTGTTTTGTTTTTTAGAAAAATAAAGTATTAACTATACTTGCTTATATCTTTTATTTGTTCATATATTTTTCTGTTCCTTATTTTTATATCATTTTCCTGAATTAATAATAATAATCACCATCATTCCGCGCTTAGCGCTCTTTAACGACTCTAGAGCATCATTTGTGCATTTACTTAAGCTCAAATTTCTTTTAGGTCTACACCAATTCTCAGAGTCTAATTAAGATATCTTTAGTCTCTCAGTATCTTCTAATTTTAATAAAGTACGACGTCTTTCCCATAAGCTCTTCAATAGGCTCGGTTTGTCATGAAATTCCTCAATATTCGTGCCTTAAACTGGCCTTAAAATTTTTCTTTACACAACAATGAGCATCTGACTCCCTAAGCAAGATAGCATTCTAAAAAAAAACTAGCGTAAACTTTTATAATACGAGAATATTTTGCCGATCTAATTTTATGAGTTAATTTTTATTCGTGTTCTTTTCTTACAAATATAGTTACATAGTTTTTTAAAATATCACCACTAGTGCGTTACATAAATTTTCAATTTTATTCAATTCTGGCATAATATTGCACATCTAATTTTTGTCTCATAGCTTTATATCTCTCAGAATTCAAATATTCATACTAATTCTCATATACAAGTAGGTAGGTGTCCAATTTTGCACCATCTACCCAACAATAGAAGGCCGCTATTTGGTTAATTTTTAGCATCAAATTCTTTTTAATATTTTCACATATTCAATTCAAGCGTTTGCATCATCTTATTTCGGGTGGTCGAGATTAATCTTCACACAC
>JASVEL010007440.1:0-146765 GCA_032618575.1 Nicotiana noctiflora
ATGATTATATATTTTTCAGAAATCGTTAATAACTAGAAAAATTATGTGACAATGAGGTCACTAATTAACTTCTTAGGGGTCGTTTGGTTTCAATACAACTTATGCCGGGATAAGTTATACTTGTATAAGTTATATTGTGATTATTTATGGTGGGATTACTTTTTATCCATTGTTTAGTATGTTGAGTATTAAATATAATAATTGCGTAATTTGGAAGAAGAATATATAAGTTATACTTGTACTAATAAGTAATAACTATAAGTTATCTCATTGTTAATTTTAATTCTGGGATAACTTATACCTGGTTTGCCAGCCAGTATTAAGATAGTATTAAATTTTTATATCAGTATTATACCTCGTACCAAACGACCCCTTGTAGATTTTAAGTACTACTATTAAAATGAAGTGTTTGGCTTGTAATATGTAGATGGTTGATCATGGTCCGTCTTAATATGCATTGGACTAAACTTATATATATGGAGTATATTTTAACCTTGTTATAACAATATAACTTGTCTTCCTTTTCAAACTATTAAACTCACTTTTGATAGACGGTTTATTACTTATAATTATTTTTAAATCAACTGACATGAAAAACTCTTTTATTGGAAAAGTGTGTTATAATTCTCACTTTTTGTGGATGTTACGTGTGCTAACCCCATTTCTTTGGCTACAACACGTCAAAAATAGATATTGTGACACATATAATCGATCAGATTCAATCTAGCTGGTATATATAAATTATATCATATACTATTATACATTCATCATTTATTTATATTCCCTCCGGTCCATAATAAATATCTCTTTTATTTATAGCACGCCTATTAAGAAAATACTAAATCCTATATAAAATTATTTAGTATGACTAAACTAACTTTATTAAATATTGGGCACATAATTATAGTAGCATTTATTGCTCTTCTACACGTAAGGGTAAAAGAGAAAAAAATAAAATAAAATTTGTTTTTGATTAACTAACTAAATACTTATTTTGGACAAAAATCAAAAAGTAAAAAAACTATTTATTATGGACAGGAGAGAGTAGGTGGGCGACTAGATGGCTTAGTTCTTCTATACTCCCTCCGGTCCAAAATAAGTGATGTTTTGGCCTTTTTTTTTGTGGTCCAAAATAAGTGATATGGTCAATTCTATTGCTAATAAATGCTAAAAGGTGATTTTCTTAATATGTGTGAAAACACCCAAAACATCACTTATTTTGGACAGGAGGGAGTAAAATATTGTAAGTCAAATCCTAACGAGTTAGTGGGAAAATGTGACAGGAGGGTGGAGAAAGCGGAGAAATGGAAGGATCAAGAAAGGAGGCGATGCTAAAGAGCAAAGGACTATGTCTTGTCCCAATAGAGCTAACTCTACATGTAGCTGATACTACACTTAATGGTGCTGATTTTTGGTCACCTGCCGCCATGACGACGAACAATATCACTCGTCTCAATTCTAACCAATGAACAATCACATCCCTCTTTTTGCTCTCTCTCCTTTTCCATGTTTTGGTGGCTTGATATGACAGTACTATATATATTCACATATTTGCAGCTAGCTAAGGAAAACCCAACTTTAGATATAAAAAGGACATGATAACAACTTAGTATAGTGAAAATGATAGTAGTAGGAAGTGCAGCTAGCCGGGGGCGGAGCCACAGTATTAGCTGTGGGTTCGACCGAACCCAGTAGCTTTTGCGTAAATCCTGTATTTATATTAAAAATTCTAATGAATATGTATAAATTATTAATTTAGAACCCAGTAACTTAAAAAGATTATAATCCCGAACTCATAAGGTTCAAATCCTAGCTCCGCCTGTGCAGCTAGGAGGTTTTTTCACAACGGTGAAAGGAGTGTAAAAGTTTTACTATTGGTTTGCAGAAAATTTAAAGTGTAAAAGACAACAAAACTTGGTTACTGGAAACGCATCTGGGTGCTGGAAATTGTAGACCTTTTAGGGAAATGGAAAAGTGTAGTAGTATTACTCTTATCAGATCGAACAAGGACTTTTCTGGGATTTTTATCTATTTATATTATATTATAAATTTATTTATATATATTTTCTATGTTTTAAAGTTTTTAATAAGTATTTAAATTTTTCTTACAAATTATATATTTTTCTTAAAAGACTACCACTCAATTATTAGTGCTTTTAATTAAGAGTTTAAATTATATTCTTTCCTCATTTTTTTCCTCTCTCTCCTTTTCTCTCAATTAAAATTTCTTAATGTACGCTCAAAATATTCATCTTTTCTCTTCTCACCATTAACTTTATATTATTAAAAAATATTTTGAAATTTATGATAATTGTCTTGGAAAAAATTGATGAATATGGATAATAAAAGGTTTAGCTTGAGGAGTGTCAAGGATATTGTACTTAAGAATATTTTGCTCATATCGAAATAAATAATATTAGGCGTATCCATTCAGCAAGCTCTTTTAGTATAACTAGAAACACAAACAACAAAAATTTATGAGAAGAAAATCTAGCACAAAAGAAAAGCGAAGAAAAAGTTTTAACGTTGTTTTTCACTATATCAATTTTAAAATGAAACAAAGAAATAATATTCGGCCTCGCTCGAAATAACATTTCGGCCTCACCCGAATCAACATTCGGCCTCGCCTGAAATAATATTCGGCCTCGCCCGAAATAACATTTCGGCCTCACTCGAACTAATATTTGGCCTCGCTCGAAGTAATGTTCGGCCTCGTTCGAAGTAATTTTCGGTCTCGCCCGAAGTAATATTCGGCCTCTCCCGAAATAATATTCGGCCTCGCCCGAAGTAATATTCGTCCTCGCCCGAAATAATATTTCGGCCTCGCCGGAAGTAATATTCGGCCTCGCCCGAATCAACTTTCGGTCTCGCCCGAAATAATATTCGGCCTCACCTGGAATAACATTCAGCCTCGCCCGAAAAAATATCCGGCCTCGCCCGAAATAATATTCGGCCTCGCCCGAAATAATATTCGGCCTCGCCGAAATAACATTTCGACCTCGCCCGAAGTAATGTTCGGCCTCGCCCGAAGTAATATTCGGCCTCGCCCGAAGTAATATTCGGCCTCACCCGAAATACCCGAAGTAATATTCGGCCTCGCCCGCAATAATATTCGGCCTCGCCCGAAGTAATATTCGGCCTCGCCCGAAGTAATATTCGGCCTCGCCCGAAATAATATTCGGCCTTGCCCGGAATAACATTCAGCCTCGCCCGAAAAAATATTCGGCCTCGCCCGAATCAACGTTCGACCTCCCCATCCGAATTTCTTAAACTATGGTTAATGAAGTTCGCTCATCGAGCTCGACCAAGAGACGACCTCAATAAGTGGAAGGACTAACTATATGGGTCAAAAATTAGATCAGAGAAATTCGACACACGGTCGTGGGCGTACAAACCTAGGTTAGACCGTCAGCAACAGTCATGGGCATACGGACCAAGGTCGAACCGTCATCAATGGTCATAGGCGTACAGACCAAGGTCGGACCGTCATCAACGATCGTAGGCGTACGGACCAAGGTCGGACCATCATCAACGATCGTATGCGTACAGACCAAGGTCGGACCGTCAGCAACTGTCATGGGCGTACAGACCAAGGTTGGACCCTCAGAAATGTCGTGGGCATACGGACCGAGGTCGGACCGTCAGCAACGGCCGTGGGCTTACGAACCGAGGTCAGACCGTCATCAACGGTCGTGGGCATACAGACCAAGGTCGACTGTCATCAACGGTCGTAGGTATACAGACCAAGGTCAGACCGTCATCAACGGTCGTGGGCGTACAAACCAAGGTCGGACCGTCATCAACGATTGTGGACGTACGGACCATGAAGCACCTGGTTTGCCTTGGAAAACTCAAAAGAAATATTCTATCAAATATTCCCTGTAAATTGTACATTTTTTATTCTTTCGATGAAGGTCTCCTGTAATATAAAGGAGACCCTAACATTGCCAGAAAAGGCAGAGGTTCCCTTCCCCTCTCTCTAGAAAATTTGTAAACATATCTCTTTCAAAAAAAGAAGAGAATATGTGATTCAATACTTTCATCAGATCCAAAAAGGGTCATGAAGTTCTTGTACACATCTATTACTCATCTTTATGAAAAGAAAGAAGATTCGTCTCACTGAAGACCGGGTGAATTTAACCCTTTACTCATATTTT
This sequence comes from Nicotiana noctiflora, assembly GCA_032618575.1. Lineage (NCBI taxonomy): Eukaryota > Viridiplantae > Streptophyta > Magnoliopsida > Solanales > Solanaceae > Nicotiana > Nicotiana noctiflora. The sequence goes on from JASVEL010007440.1 coordinate 4,158, forward strand.
TATTATTTAATACATCTTTATTTATGCTATTAAATCTGAACATAATCGCCATCAACATTTATATTTGACTATGCTTTTTTACTTCCCAACTAATCTCGGATCTAGAGTTAATTAACTTTAACTTGGATTTATCCATTCATCTTTATCGATTGATTTGCTTAAAAAATGCTAAACAACTTTTGAGCCAAACACAAACGTATAAAGCCATTAAAGCTTTTTCAATATTCCAATACGTTAAAGAAAATGCCATTAAGGATAAGAAACGGTAAAATCATTATAACTCTAAGGCTATACATAACTGATGCATTTAATATTCATTCAATTGCTTGATTTTATTTGTCAAAGAATGAATTCAAACTTATCAAATTAGTTGTTACGAATATTGATAATTATTTAAATAATTAGAGTAATAAAGATCCATTAATCTAATATTAAAAGAATAAACCTAAACATGATTTTAGACAATTCTTTTTGAGATATTAAAACTAATTTTTTCAACAATCTCCCACATAGCTCAAACAAAATATAAAAATAATAATATTAAAAAATTTGTTGGGTTTCACAAAAGAGCATAATGTGTCGAATCTCGTGTCTCTTGAACTATAAATGAGACCTAGATAAAATAAGATTAAACTTATAGAACAAACGGTGAAGTTTAATACTTTTGTGAACCAAGAATTCCTTTGTAAGTTTAGTGTCTTATCTATCATATTATACTCGCACACACTTTAATGTTTATCGCGATTTTGCGCTAATAGGCCATGCACACGCCTGGTTTTCATAAGTGCTCTAGAAAGTTTGCCACAAATTTCATAGAAGCGGCCCAAATCCACACTCATATATGCCCATCCATCAAGTGTTGCAGCACAGTACACCCACCTATAAAGGCTATGGATTATTAGATTAAGAGTTTAATAACTCAGCCTCTCATTTCTTGCAGTCTTGCACTATACACACACACACACACCCATAGGAAGTGATATAATATAATAGTGCACAATTGATCAACTAATGACTTGTTATTACCCATATAAACCTACTTCATGCGATCTCCAATCATATAGGTTGGGCTACCATCATTGTTGGTACATCTCAAATTGGCGAAAGTCTCATTCCTCTCGATGTTTCGGATATTAATTTCCTTCCCAAAGGTTTAGTCAGAGGATCGGTCAAATTCACTTCTGACCTCACATAATCTATGAAAATAATTCCTCTCTCAACAACTGCTTTATCACATTATGTCTCAACCAGATATGTCTACTTTTCCTATTAAAGGATTTATTTTTGGCAATGGCTATTGCAGCTTGGCAATCACAATGCATCGATATAGAAGTGTCAGCTTTATTCCTAGTGGAATACTCGCCAAAAGGTTATTTAACCACTCGGCCTCATTGCCAGCTAATTCCAATGCCACAAACTCATATTCCATGGTAGATCTAGCTATTATAGTTTATTTAGCTGATTTTCATGCCACAACACCCCCACCGAGAGTGAAAACATAACCACTGGTAAATTTTGTCTCATATGAATCAGAGATCCAGTTAGCACATTGTATCCTTCTAGTATAGTGGAAAATCCACAATATTTAATATCATAATTCATGGTACCTCTCAAATATTTCATTACTCTTACTAGTGCATTCTAATTATCATAACTTGGGTTTTAAGTATATCTGCTTAATCTATACACATCATATGCAATATCAGGTCTAGCAAAATTCATCAAATGTATTAGACTACCGATAACTTGAGCATATTTATTTTGATCAACAACATCTTCTTTATTCTTTTTTAATTGGCTACTAGCATCATAAGGAGTGTTTACCGGTACCACTTCAAAATTATCAATTTTTTTAAGAATTCTTTCAATGTAATGTTCTTGAGTCAACATCAAACTATTACCATCTCTTATAATTTTCATGCCTAAAATAACATTAGCTTCTCCCATGTCTTTCATCTCAAAATTAGAAGAAAAGAAAATTTTGGTTTTATGTACTTAGCTAGAAATAAAAATAAGCATGTCATCCACATAAAAGTAAATAATAACACATGTACCATCTAAATATTTTGTATAAATACATTTATCTACTTCAATTGATGAAAACTCACCATTAATCAATACTTGATAAAATTTTTCATGTCACTGTTTAGGCGCTTGCTTTAGACCATACAAAGATTTTAGCAATTTACATACTTTATTTTCTTGGCCAGACACAATATAACCCTCAGGTTGCTCCATGTAAATTTTCTCTTCCAAATCACCATTTAACAAAGCAGTTTTAACATCCATTCGGTGCATATAAAGTTTATAAATAGAAGCCAAGGCAAGTAAAACACGAACCGAGGAAATTCTAGTTACAGGAGCATAAGTGTCAAAACAATTAATATTTTGCTTTTGGGTAAAACCTTTTGCAATCAATGGAACCATCTAGATTAAGTTTCTTCTAAAATAATCCATTTACAACCAATGGGTTTAGCTCCCGGAGGTAAATCAACTAAAATTCAAGTTTTATTTTGTAAAATTGAATTTTATTCATCAATAGCTTCTTCCAAAACGATGTCTCAGAAGACGAAACTGCTTCAAAATATGTTAAAGGACTATTATCCACAAGATAAGTATAAAAATCATTACCAAAATTTTTTTTTTCCTTGGTCTTTTGCTTCTTCTTAAATCCTCACTTTCAAAATCATTTTGAATAATTTGAACATGTGAAATATTATCACTTGAAATAATAGGAGCACCAGAAATTTTCTCAAATTTTAAAATAAAAATATTTTCAAAAATTTTAGCATTTTTGTTTCAACAATAATATTATTTTCAAGTACATCACTTTTGACTACTAAAAATATATATGTTGTACTGCTTTCAGCATACCCAATAAACATACTATCAGATGTTTTAGATCCTATTTTTCTCTTTTTAAGATCATGCAACATAACTTTAGCAAGGCACCTACATACTTTCAAATATTTCAAATTAGATGGATACCCTTTCCACAACTCATAAGGAGTTTTACCCATTTTCTTATAAGAAATTCTACTTTGTAAATGACAAGCACATAAAATGGCTTCACCCCAAAGATTATTCAGAGCACCAGAACTAACAAGCATGATATTCATCATTTCCTTTAAGGTCCTATTTTTTCTTTCCGCTACACCATTTGATTGTGGAGAATATGACAAAGTTATCCCGTGAATTATGCCTTCTTTCTCACAATAATCATTCAAAAAAATAGATTCACTACCTCTATCGGATATGTCTCTTGTGATTTTCTTATCTAATTGATTTTCTATTTCGGATTTATAAATTAAAAACTTATCAAAAGCTTCATCTTTATTTCTCAACAAATAAACTTTTGTATATCTAGAAAAATCGTCTATAAAAGTCACATAATAGTTTTTCCCTCCTCTAGTCATAGTTTGTTTCAAGTATCCTAAATTAGTATGAATTAAACTTAATAATTCAGATTCTCTAAATTGAAGCATATGATTTCTTAGTTTGTTTAGCTTCTGCATAAACTTCACACTTATCAATATTCGAAAAATTAATATTTGAAATAAGACCTTCAGAATGCATTTTTTTAATAGATAAACTAACATGTCCTAACCTAGCATGCCATAAATTAAAAGAATCAATCAAGTAAGCAGAAGTACTAGAATTTTCATTGATAACATTGAGTACAAACAAGCCATGGTTATAATATCCATTGCCAACAAAATTATTATTCTTGGTCAACACGACCTTATCATATTCAAATATAACCTTCATCCCCACTTTTTCTAATAATACCACAGAGACCAAATTGGCTCGGATACTAGGAACATGTAACACATCATTCAATGCCAACATTTTGCCAGATGTGAGTTTGAGAAAAACATTGCCTTTTCCAAGAATTGGAGTAGTTCTTGAGTCACCAAGATATACAACTTCGTCTCCTTCCTCAACTTGGGTGTAAGACACAAAGTCTTTTTTGTTAGTACATATGTGCCTAATGGCACAAAAATCTAACACCCAGACTTCCACATTGGCCACAAGATTCACTTGAGAAACAACTACAACAATTATATCATCCACTTTAGCTTCAGTCAAATTTACTTTAGCCTTAGTGGGATTGTCATTCCCAACTCTTTTTCGGCATTGCGCAACATAATGGCCAGCTTGATTGTTGGTTTTGGGCTTACAACCATTTTTTTTTATCATACCTATTACTTGATTTTCTCTAACGGTTGTCCTCCTCCACAAGGATGCTTCTAGTAGAAATTTTTTTTCCTTTGTCAACAACACCGTGTTTGCGGTTGAACTTATCTCCACCAAAAATCATAATTTGTGAAACATCGGAAAAGATTTGGCATGAGTAATTAGCAGGGGAACAACAACAAAAATAGTAGGCGCAACAGGTGCAGTACCAACAACAACAACATTAGCAGTGTTATTCTACATTATAACAACGTGTAAATATCGTTAAGATTGTTGGGGAAAAAATGATAAATATGGTGAATAAAAAGTTTAGCTTGAGACGTGTCCATGACACTGTCTGTAATGATCCGACCCATCATTACGGGAGTTACCACCCCATTTTCCCCATTTTATACTTCTATATATTTCATTATATGTGTTTGAAGAATTTGAAGTAATTCAGATAGAGTTTGGTTAGAAATGAGACAATCAGTCTCTTTATGAGAAGGTTAGTTTGGAAAAGTCAATTGAATGTTGACTTATGAGTTAGAAGGCTCAGAATGGATTTTTGATGATTCGACTAGTTTTGAGGGATGATTTGTGACGTAGGAGCGCAATCGGAATTGAATTTAGAGGTCCGGTGTAGAATTAGGCTCGAATTGGCTAAGGTTAGATTTTGGCGAATTCCGGATGGTAGATGAGATTTTGATTCGAGGGTCGGAATGAAATTCCGAGAGTTGTTGTAGCTTCGTTAGGTGATTTGAGATATGTGTGCAAAATTTCAGGTTATTCGGAGGTGATTTGTTGGGTTTTAAATCAAATGCAATTTTCGGAAGTTTTAGTTTAACTTAGGCTTGAATCCGATGTAAATTTAGTATTTTGAGGTTAGTTTTGGTATTTTGAGAGTGCAACTAAGTTTGCATTATCATATGTTACATGTTAGTATATTCGTATGCCGCCCCGAGGAGCTCGGGTGAGTTTTGGATAGGTTTGAGTTGTGTTGTGCTCATTTTTCTTATGCTTCAACATCGTTTCTTCAAGCATAAATGATATCATATTGAACACGTAAGCTCTGATTACTGTTTTAAATGAAGCATTAGATCCATATAGTAATTATGGACCCGTAGAAAAAAGAATTATTGAATTTAGATACCGTGTGAGGATTTTATGGCCATTTTACTAAGGTTGCCCAGATTTTCAGGTTAATGACGAAACTGCCCTTGACGGCGTATTAAAAATCTGCACTATTTGCAAATCTTAAAACCAATATATCTCCTTTATCATAAGGCCAAATTGAGTGATTCAAAATCCTAAATTCATTAGACTTTCACAAGGAATCCATTGGGAGCAGTAAAATGCATGAACGGTATACCTATAATGAGAAGGTCGAGTTTTATTCCAATTTTGGAACAGGAAGAAGCTTCTGAGGCAATTTTTAAGAGAGAAAATTAGTGGTTATCACAGAGGTAAGTGATTTTATTATTAAAACTCATTTATGGTGATTATAGACCATAATATCATTCTTTAATTCATGAAAAATAGTAGAAAAATAGGATTTTGAGGCCTGAAATTATGAGACTTTTAGGGGTCGATTTGAGGGGTAAAAAGACTTCGATTTTGGTGCTATTTATATATACAAAATTGGGAGAAGATGAAGAACTCTTTTCTGTAAACAAAAATTAAGTCTCTAGAAGTGGGCTCGGGGCTCGGGTTTTGTCCAATTTTGGAATTTTTGGAATAATGCTAGGAAATTCATATCTAGGCTATGGGATGTTACCATTCAGTCTTTATTGATATTATCAAATTGATTATGCCTAGATATCACTGAATTGGAGGTTGAATCACGAGGTAAAATAATAGTTGAGGATTAAGCGGACTTCAAGGCTTTGAGGTAAGTGTTTGATCTATCCTAGCTTGAGGGAATAGGATTAGAGTATAATAAATTGCTATTTGCTAAATGATCGAGTGCGGTGTATAGGCGTGGTGACGAATGTCTATACACTGGAGTCTAGCATGACTGTGGGTCTTTATTTGTACATGTTTGTGAGATAATTTGGAACTCTCCTAAGCTAAATTATAATTTGCTACAAATGTGAAGAGTCTGAGAATAAACTATGAAATATTAATATTTTGGAGAGTTAGCTCGAATGATAACTATACATAGTAAAAGTTAAAAGTATTGAAAGGAGTTGTGATTAATCCCTTGCCGGGATGGTTAAATATATTGAGCATTACCCTCGACGGGATGTGAAAGTTATTGATATTGTTCCCTTGCTGGGACATAGTTGTTAATTGTGTTGTTCCCTTGCCGGGACTCAGTTGTTAATTGTGTTATTCCCTTGCCGGGACATTTCTTATTATTGTTTATTGCTCTCGCCCGTTTAGTTGTGATTGTTGTTTGAGTGAGGAAGAGTGATAATGCACGAAGGGTCCTTCCGTGCCATTTTTAATTATATTTGCACGAAGGGTCATTCCGTGCCATTGTTGATTATTTATGCACGAAAGAACATTTCGTGCCATCGTTGATTGTATTTGCACAAAGGGTCATTCTGTGCCATGTTTTAACTATTATGCAAGAAGGAACATTCCGTGCCATTGTTGATTATATTTGCACGAAGGGTCATTCCGTGCCATGCTACGAGAGTGTCACGACCCCAGTTCACCCTCCATGAACATGTCGTGATGGAACCTAGTCTCCTACGACTGGGTAAGCCTAACAATGCGGAAGATAACCATAATTGCGGAAAAATGTAAAATAAACTGAATTTGTAAAATAAAATGGTACATAAGGTGCTTCTTGGCACGTACCATAACAATCTCAAAACTGACAATATTTCCCAAAACCCGAAAACTCACAAATCACAAACTAAGAGGACACATAAGAGGCTCTGACTCAAGAATATCTATACAAAGAGAAATACTGAAAGAACTATACTTTTTACATAAAGCTGGGAAAGGGACTCCTCGGTCTAGAGACGTAGCAGATATACCTTGAAGTCTCTATCGATATGCCTCCATCCAAGGCTGACAGAAACTGAATGGGAGTACATGTATTTACATAACAAAAATGTACAGAAGAGTAGTATGAGCACACCACGGCGGTGCCCAGTAAGTATCAAGACTAACATCGATAGAGTAGTAACGAGGAACAGTCATGACACCTATCGGTCAATAAACAGTATAAAAAAAATAATAGAGATACTATGTAAATATGTAAAGACTGTACCGATGAGTAAGAATACTGCAGATCACAATAAGGGTAACGGACAATAAGTAGAAATGAGAATACAATAAATAATAATACAAAAATGACGGCACAAGTCACGATCCAAATCCTGAAGTCACAACACAACAAGGACAAACAAGTCGCTAAGTCATTATTCTACAATGATGCTTACATAAGGTCTTTCCAACTCTTTCCACAATATTACCACCAATTCTCAGACTACCCACGACTCAGGAAGAACCCTGCATCTAAAGTCTAACACTTGGCATCTTGTGCCCCATCAATAACCTGGTCATGCTGACAACTAACTAGTCAACTAGGGTCACTCTCACATATTTAATGGGTAAACGACGGAATATCCCTACCCTTGGTCAATTAGAAGGGATTCATCTCTAAAAGGAGGGTCCAACTATGTGTATGCTTGTGCAAGTGTATCTAACAGGAATCCTGCCAACTAGTAAGTATAAGAAATGGAAGCGACTAGCACCCGATTCATTCACCCCGGATAGAATCAATAAAAAAATATCAGTCATAACATGATGAGTTTAAGGGGAACTTCCGGGAATCGAACCCGTAGTCCAGCATACCAATAACAGAGGATCTCCCGGAAATCGAACCCGTAGTCCATCTTAACAATAACAGAGGATCTCCCGGGAATTGAACCCGTAGTCCAGCATACCAATAATAGAGAATCTCCCAGGAATTGAACCCGTAGTCCATCATAATCATCCCTGATAGCCCACCTTATTTTGCCACATGTGCAATCAATAACAATATAGCAAACACCGCCTTATTTCGCCACACGTGCATCACAATATTTCCACCTTATTCCACCACATGCGCAATCCACATATAAGCATATAACATATCCCTCCTTATTATGTCGCATGTGCAAAGACATCAATAGCAACAACAACACGACAAAGACCTCGTGTAAATTTCGAACAACAACCCCACGACAGAGACCTCGTGCATCACGGTACCAACAACCACACTGTAACAATAACATCCCAGCAAAGGAAATCAACAACAAAAATAATAATTGTTTAACCAAAATATAGAACTTTGATTAAAATTAGAAAATAATAGAAAAATCGGGTTACTGATAATTAAGAGACCGAAAAATATGATAGGCTTTCAATAATCAGAATGAACAGTAAAGTAAAATTGTATTTCAGTAAGCTTTCAACAGTTGGTCATCCCTACAATTGATAGAACTTCCTCCTTTTATAGCTAACTCTAGGTAGGAGAATGAAACCTAGGTTTCAATGACATAATTATGAGTAATAAATGACATTAATCATTCTTATTAAATGCTAATTCTTTAACGTATCAGGTATTTAATGATTGAATTTGGACTTCTTTCTGCCTCCAGATCCATGCCTTAAATGCTTTTTGACATGTTGCCTTTGAATGTCTTGAATAGATACGGAACTCGTATCTGTTTACTCTTGGTCTCCTTTATCTTTAGAATCACGTTCTAACCCACTTTGAACAGATACGGGACTCGTAGCTGAATTTCATCTCGTGTCTAATTTATCTTCTAATATCTTTTATTTATCCTCTTTTGGAAGGATAACCTTTGACCTTTCCACGTGTCTTGCCACGTCAGAAAAAAAAATTTCCCAATACAGATAGTCCCCCCACTTTCTATTTATTTATCATTTAAATACTTGGGAAGTGGATTCTCATTAAAAAGGGATTTTTTGTCACAATAAATGTTATGTCAGTGTTGACGCTTCAATTGTCCCTTCCATTTAATGCATCATATACGTGTCACTTCTTCACTAGTTCTGTAGTTCTGCAGCCTTTTTCTTCACTATTCGTGAAGTGATGGTTACCTTTATTATAGGCATTTCATCATTACTTTTCCTAGTCCACTAGTTGTTTTCCATATACTCTTTCGATTTCCTCTTCTTTAGTCATCCTTTTCACCAAGTGACCCCTCAGTTCTTCCTTTTGTTTTTCTTATGTAATAATTTGTTAAACAATGGTATCTTCACATCCTAACCCTAGAAAAGTTTCAATTCTCGACCAATTTCCCAACGCTCATGCAAGACACAGAAGAGGTGGAGCAAATTTCCCAATGCTCCTGCAAGACACAGAAGAGGTGGAGCAAATGTCCCTTGTGGTGCAAGATCAACACGAGGTGGCGCATCTGGTTCTAACAACCCTTCTATTTTCAGTACTTCTTCTAAATGATCTTCATCTGCCAAATCTTCTTCTAAAGGAAAAGAACCCGCTGAACCTCTTCAGGAACCAACGGTAGAAGAAATTGTACCATCAGATCTATCTTTTGAACATGACAAAGAATCCCTTAGTTAGCAAATGCTCAAATTGGAAAATATTGACCAATACCCCTCTTTAATTACTGAACCGTTGATCCTTATCCTCTGAAAAGATTGTCGTTGAAAAAATAGTACTCCCATAGTTATTCTCAACTGTCACGCCCCAAATCGAGGGACATGACCGGTGCCTGACCGGGTAGCCCCGGTCAAGTGGACCTGGGTGCCTTTTATTCCCACGCGTTACCCCTGTGTTGATTGTTTCTCATTTACCAAATATCTTACTAATCATAAATGATTTCACAATAAACAAACATAACCATACGAGTGATTCATTAACAAGTTTATAGTTTTTACAACGCCCGACATAACATAATATATATACATAAGACTGAAATCCCACAGTTTACATGTCTACAGAGTCTCTAGGATACAAAAGAAAACATAATACTTGCCGGTAACAAGGCTCCGGCTATACCTTACAAAACCAAAATGAAATCTTAACAAAAGTGGCGTGAACCACATAGGGCCCCGAGGAAGAAAGGGGCTCACCAAAACGGGCAGTGGAGGATGAAGGATACTACTGCCGATGAGCTGAAGTGCCTGCTACTGATCCACCTACAATCATAACACGAATGTAGCGTCCCCGTCAAAAGGGACGTCAGTACACTTGGATTGTACTGGTATGTATGGACAAACTTTGTCCCAAGTAAACTCAAGCCGTTAAACAAGAATCATGATGACAAGACGACCAATAAATTACATCAAGGATCAATTAAGCCAGCTAACCATGTTTTCCACCTTTTACTCATTTCACACAAGACTCAACACGAAGCACATTTAAGGTCAACAAGTAGAACAACAACAAATCAACCACATAAATCACAAGTAGTCAAACAAAGGGGCAATCAGTGCCCCACAGGTTGCAAACTCTCCTGTTGTCTCCTTTCACAATTTCATATCAATGATTTTGTATCAATTTCATTTGCGATTTCGATCGCTTTCCATCCTTATTACCTCGTCCACCATTATTCCCTCAGCCACCCTTATCACCCCAACACACCCCTTATTTCTTCATGTTGCGATGCGCAACCCGATCCCACCGTACAGTTTCAAACACAACAATCACAAACAACAGATAAGGTACGACACACAATTACAACAAGTTCAAATAAACAACTTACAAATTGGTTCATGTTCTCAATTACTTCTCAAACCAATAACACAACCAAATTACAATGTTTCCAAAATCGAGAAGGTTCATACTGTTATGTTCAACAACTTACCATACCTCAAGTGTTTCGTTTCTTTTCCACAAGGTACCATATGTACCATCATAACCATTATTCACAATTCATTACCAAATTCAACTCTCATTTGTCTTCCGGTTCATATCCCATACTACATCACTCATAGCTCAACAGCAAATTTGAATATTCAACAACAACGTCAAGAATTTCACACAATTTGTCAAATTAACACGAACCATACAAATTTCACACATATGGGCGATTTTACAAGAATCAAAATTAGCCATACATACCTGGTATCGAGTTTTCTTCCGATAACTTCCTACTTTATGCTTACCCAAGCTACCGTATCTTTGCCGACCTTGTTTTGCAGACTCTTATGCCTATTCACTTCCTCTTTACTAAAAATCAAGTTCAATAATCATGCATGAGTGTAAAATTCCATTTTCAAAAGCTATTATATGCAAACCTCTCTTTACCCATTTAAAACTGAAAATTAGTGAAAATAGCTAGGGTTTGTACCTTGAAATGATTTGGGGAAGTTGAATCTTTGCCCTAGAATCCTTTAAACTAAGTAGTTGGAGCAATCTTTAAGGATGAAAGACTTATCTCTCTAAAATCCCTCTCTTCTCTCTCTAATTTTAGTAAGATGATATGATAAAATGAAAGAGAAAGGCATTATATTAAAGAAGAGGTCGGGTTGAATTTTATAAAATTCCTGGGCCGGGTCAATTCTGCGGTCGCATTTGCGATCGTAGAATCAACATGCGGTCCGCATTCTTGATATGCGGTCGCAGAGTGTACCACAGATTTGACACTCAAAAACCTTCGAGAATTTATGCGGTAGATCTGCGGTCCGCAGATCCATTCTACGATCGCATATCGACCACATTCTCAATACCAAATTTTGTAAACCTTCTGTTAAACTCTGTGACAGGAATGCGGTTCGCATGGCAGATCTGCGGTCGCATTCCTGACCGCAGTATTGACATTTGTCTGGAAAATTCTATTCTTTACATTTTCGAAACTTAAATCACTACTAAGGGTCCGAACCGCAGCGAGCAAGCTCGCCGCAAAGAATTATATGCATTCCTAACACATTATTCAGACCATGACGCCATAGCTACTAGGTCTTATGCACAAAAATTTTACGGGGCCTTACATCAACCCTAACTAGAGAATGTTTTCTTATAGGTCCGGTTTTTCTTGCGTTTATACTTACCCTTTCACTCTAGGTTTTACCCTTGCTATTGACCCAGTCATTCTCAAATTTTGTCGTTTCTTTAAGATATGCTTAGCTCAAATTGGTCCCCTAGTGTGGAGTGCAATGGTATGCTTAAGGTTCTTATCAACCAAAGCAGATGTGGATTTTAGTTTTCCTCATCTGATTCACCTCTACCATTCCAAACTCTTTCATAATGGAGTTTTTTCATTGTCTGCTAGAGGTAAAAGTGTTTTGATAAACCCTGAGGATATCAATGACCATGGTTGGTACACACGGTTTGTTAGTGTTCCTACAATTGATTTGGTAGGTGGATCAAACATGCATTTCCCAGAGAAGTGGAACATGACACGTAAGTATTTTATTTCTTACCATGTCTATTTTTAATATTTTGATCTTTTATCTTTAAAGCATTTTTGTTACGCTTTTTGATAGCTACCATGGGAGATGTTGAACTCGTTCCTGGCTTCCGTGCTTGGGTAGATGCTATTCTAAAGGCCGCACCTATGGAAACACGTACTTGGAAATCAATTTCTATTAAGTACGGTTGGAGAGTCAAAACTCATGGTATACTTTTAGTATCTCTTTTGTATAGAGTTAATCTCTTTTTTTATATCCCCTCTTATATCCTTCCTTTTATTAGGATTTGCCAATCGAGGGATGTCAGCTGAAGTAGCTACTGCCCTTAGAACTTCTTCTAATGCTTCCTTACCTCTAGGGAGGACACGGGATATTCTAATAAAAAGTAAATCATTTGAAGAAGATTCTAATGTTGAAGAAGATGATAATACCATTTTGGCAGCTCGGCCTAGGTCTAGGAGGCGTATGATAGTTTCTGGGGATGATATTGAAGCTTCTCCTGCTTGTACCTCCGAGCCTGTTAATATTATATCCGATGAAGAAATTATCCTGAATGATACTCTTGAGTCCACTCAATGCCTTTTCATTGATGGCTTTGAAGGTGGAAATTTTAGTCCAGTTTTGGAGGAAACCCCTCTTCTAGCTTTTATTTCTGTTTCTCCAGTTTCTCCAATCACTTCAAGCGTTAATCCAGCTACCATTTCCATTCCTATTTCCTTACCAACCTCTGCCCCCGTACCTGTTTCAACTTCTATTAACACCGATGTTTTCACCTCTTCTACCGTACCTCCTTCTGTAATTCCCTCTTCTTCTGTTAGTCATGTAGAAGAAGACTCCAATAATAGAAGCATGGCTATGAGGAGTGTTACGCTTGAAGTTCCGGCTAACATAAGCCTTTTGAGGAAATTAGGTGGGGCGGATGTTTGGCTTGGACCTTAATCGGGGAAGTAGAGAAGAGGAAAATGGACAGTCACAGCTGTTTAACTTTAATGAACGACATAGTTCATAGTACCCTGAAGGTATGTTTCTTTCTACCCCCTTTTTTAAATTTCTACTTATATTTACCCCCATATATATATATATATATATATATATATATATATAGGGTTTTGCTAACATACTACATGATTGTAGTAGGTTAGCATTGTATACATATTTACTTTGACTTAAATGTCCTCACCAGCAAATAAACCATACATTAATAGGAGGGGGCATTATTGTCTTTTTTACAAAAATTATAACCCAATTCTCTTCTTCTTCTCTCCCTCGTCAATGGCATCCTTCTCTGGTCTCTCTTCGGTTTTTTCTTTCTCAACTTGGAAATGGAGGAAAGAAAATTATTTAGCTCAAATATATAAATATAGAAAAGAGATTGTTTTTGTCTTTAATAGCTTTACCGATTTTATGGTGGTGGGTTGCGGTTGGTGTCACCATTGATGAACGCCAAATCTTTTTACTGGGTTTGTTTCATGGTTTTCTTACTCCAAATTAAAATCTTGGCAGAGATTATAATGAATCCACAATATTCCAACTAAAATATAAAGAATCCAATCTTAAACTCTGTAGAAACTAATCTAAAAACTAAGAAGATAGAAAGCAAAAAAATTATAAGACATTCAGATGCCTCAAGCTTTTCTTCACAGAGGAGCAACGTATAAGGAATAGAAGGAAAAATGGAAAGTAGGTTGAGGTTTTGATAAAAAGACAAAAATATCCATCTCATTTACTAATGGGTGATATTGTGTTAGGGGCTTTTTAGGAAAAGCAAATATGTATACAATGCTAACCTACTACAACTATGTAGTATGTTAGCAAAACCCATATATATATATATATATATATATATATATATATTAGGGTCATTTTTTTTTTTTTATCTGGCTAATATTATTGGCATGGAACTTATGGGAAGAATTTCTCTTTTGGAAAAGAAAGCTCGTGAACCTGACCGAGCGATTCTTGAAGCTGAAAAGAAGGCTAGGGAAGCCGACAATAAAGCAAACAGTTGGCAAGAGCAACTGAAGGATGCTCAGAAAAAGATTAAGGATTTACAAGAGAGCAATCATAATTTGGAGCAACAAAAACAAGTTTTATTTTCTGAATTAGAGGGGGTCAAGGCTTCTTTCAGTAAGGTGGAGAAGGAAAAAAAATGCGAGGAATGTACTTTTTCTGAGCAGTTGTCACGACCCCAAACCCAGTCGTAATGGCGCCCACACACTGCTAGGCCAGCCCGACCAATCAACTGAAAATACGGAGCTATCAGCTCACACATAACCCTTTTTAAGCATAACAGTGATAGAATAATAATAGAAAATATCCAACACACCGGGATTAGACATCCCAAACTAGTATAACCTCCCAACGGAACAGGAGTCACAAGTCATGAGCCTCTACTAGAATTTATAAACTGTGATAGTGTATACAACTGTGCACGAGTGTGGGATACACAGAACAAAATAAGGAAAAACTGGAGAGTCAGGTCCTGCGGACGCTGGCAGCTACCTCGACTGTTCAAAAGCAATCTCCGAAGCAGCTACAGACTCATATCTGATGTGATGTACCTGGATCTGCACACAAGGTGCAGGAAGTAAAGTGAGTACTTCCAGACTCAGTGGTAATAAGCAGGGGTAAGACAACGAAGATAAGAAAACCCAATACAGCACTAACTAAAGCTATACACAATACCCTGCATCAGTATCAACATGAACAATATTCGAACCAATAATAACAACATAACAACTAAAAGGTATAGCTAAATGCAATGCAATGCACGAATATGACCGCTACGGCACGTAGCCCGATCCATTTGGGTACCCATGGTCACTGTGGGGGTTTAGACTCTGGAGGGGCTCTTACAGCCCAAGCACAATATCATGATACACTGCGGTGTGCAGCCCGATCCACTACCAGTCAGCTATAATGCAATGCAGCCTCACAGGCTCAAAAATAGAATTTGAAAACTCTTTTTATCATTTTTCGATAGACATAGTATATCAGAAATTCCAAAGTTTGGAAAACCATTTAATCAGTTATAGCTCAGGACTGGTATCAAAATAGCATTTCAATTTCATAAAAACAATAGCATCGATCCTCGTGGGATCCCAATAACTGGCTCACAGCCCAAAGATATGCGCAACCATCCAAGTAGGAGGTTCACCGGCTTAATAATAGTCAACAACACAGTATAGTATCAACAGGTCAGACTAAGACATATTCCCCAATCACATTCGACCCCGCACTCATAGGAGAGTATGTGTCTCGCCTCAATACAGCATCACATAGTGATATACCAGGGTTTCAAACCCGCTAGTCATCAGCCACACCCATTATTCACCTCGACTCTGCTCGAAGACTAGTCTGCAATGCCCTTGCCATGAGAATTGGCCTCCACATGTGTAGAATCTGATCAAAAACAATAGAAATGCATCAAAATAGGCTAAAGGGATATTACCCAACCGGAACAACTCAAATTACACTAAAAACCATCCAAAACCTGACTTTCGATACGCTTCTCGAAAAATTACAAAAGTTTCGGATTCCTTATCTCAACACGAGTCCATGCATATAAAGTTTATCAAAATCGGACTCCGTTTGCCCATTCAAATCGATGATTTTTAATAACCCATGCTTAGAGCAAAAACATCCATTAATACACCTATAATTCTTTCAATTACAGGTATAAACTCCATAATTTAGCAAGATAATAATGTAATTTAGGTCCATGAATGATTACTTGAAAAATCCCTTCAATTTCCTCTTAAAATCGCCCTTAATCGCCTCTTAGTTTATGCCTTAGCGTGATATAACATTTCTGAAATTTTAACCTTCTGATCCTTTATCACTGACATGTTTTCCGCTTCTGCGGTCATAAACTCGCATAAGCGAGTCCGCTCCTGCGACTATTGTGTTACTTCTGCGAAAGCCCACTTAACTGCCCCTTTCACTTCTACGGTCCAGGTCTTGCACCTGCGAGACCGCTTAAGCGACCATCTCTTCGCTTCTGCGAAGATCTCTCAATGTCCACTTCTGCTTATGCGGCCCTTGGTCTGCACCCGCGATGCTGCTTCAGTGAAAAGAGCTCCGCTTCTACAAAATTTCATCATCCGGCCTCCAAGCGCTTCTGCGCACAAAAGTCCACTTCTACGGATTCACCTCCGCATCTTCTTTTCCGCAGGAGCGAAAATAGCAGCAGTCAGGTATATCAGACCTGCTGCAAACTCCAAAATCCACCGTGAAACCTTCCGAAAATAATCCAAGGCCCCCGAGACCTCAACTAAAAATGCAATTATACTCTAAGTCATCATACGAACTTGTTCCAATCATAAAAACACACCCCTAAACACACGAATCATTAAATTAAGGTCGGTTCAAGCCTAGGATTCAACTCAAACTTCCGAAACTTACATTCTATCAAAAACCCGACCAAATGGTATCCGAATGACCTGAAAATTTACAGACATATCCATAATCACCTAATGAAGCTACTGTAACTGTCGTAATTCCATCCCGACTCCCGGATCAAAATTACACCTATCGATCGGATTTCGCCAAAATTCCAACTTAGCCAATTCAAGCTTATTTCTACACCGGGCCTCAAAATTCAATTCTGATCGCTCCCCTAAGTCACAAATCACCTCTCGGAACTAACCAAAACATCAAAATTCGATTCCGAGCCCTCTAACCACATAGTCAACTCCAGTTTGACTTTTTATAAACAAGTTTCATATCAAAAGGCTATATGCCTCATTTTCAACCAGAATCACTCTTAACTCACCCGATAGACTCTAAAACCAATATAGAAATATGAAACATATAAATGAAGGGATAACGGGGTGGTAATTCCCGTGATGACGGGCCGGGTCGTCACAACAGTTATCTAAGTTAAGTGAGGAGATCAGAGAACTTAAAGTTTTGTTAAGCAGGAAGGAAGTATATGCGGGAGAGTTAGTACAAAGCTTATCTCATGCTCAAGCTGATTTGCAAGCTTCTACTGATAAGGCACGTGCCTTACAAGACTCTCGTGCCTCCTTTGAAGCCACCCTTAGTTCTACTTTGAATGAAAATCAATCATTGAAAAATGATCTTACCTTGTGGAAAAAAGACTATGCTCTCCTCGAGGAAAGTTTTGATGCGGAGGTGAGCTGGGCTTTCCTGAATTCTCATCGTGATGCTTTAACGGAGGCTAGTCAAGAAGGCTTTGATTTGCAATTAGAGTAGGACAAGGTCTTAAAGACCATTGAGATGACTGAACAACCACTTGACTTTCCTTCTCCCCCAGATGATACCGCAGTGGTTGATGATCCCCCCAATGATGGAGCTACTTCTATTGAAGTTGACAATATTGTTAACCAAGCCCCTGAGGATCAGCCAGCAGAAATCGAGGCTCCCATGACTCCTGCTTCTCTTAACAGTCCTAATATCCCAACTATTGCTATTTCCCTAGAAGTTGACTCCGTGCATGTAATTTCTTCAGATAAGGAGGTTATCACAACAGCTTCGGAAGAACTAACTCCTTTAAATACGAGTTGAGAATTATCTTTCCAACTAGTCCCCAGTTTACATTAATAGGGCTTTGTAAAGATTTTCTACTTTATAAAGATTTATTATTGAATCTTTTTTAAGCCAAGAAGTTTTATAAGTACTTCTTTGAATATTATTCTTGCCTATTTTCTTATTTAGGACTTATAGAATAATTTAGTATTTTTATCTTTTATATTATTCATGCCTATTTTCTTGTTTAGGACTTATAGAATAATTATTTTTGAAAATACTTTATGATTCATCCCATGGAATATCAACATGAGGTTTAAAAAAAAGAGGGCCCTTTTGTGTATATCGACACTTAATGAAGAAGACGTCTCAACTTCATAATGGTGTTATAATACGATGAAAGAAAATAGGAAGCACATGTTTCTTGTATAAAATAACTTGAACAAGTTTTTATTAATGAACTTGAACAAATTTTTGAAAATACATGTGTTACGGTACGTCTATAACTTCCTCGTAACTGTTTTTTGTGTAACAGATTTCTTAGTATAAAATACACAAGGTTTTCTTTTACAACCTATCTTAGCACATAGCCATAACCCTATCTTTATATATTTAGAAAGGGTTTGGAAAATGTTTACAACGTTGAAAAATGTTTTTTGTAAAGTAACGTAGCTATTCATAGTTGAATCTTGATATATTGCACTTTGTAGCTGAATTTGATCCGCTCACGTATCTCTTTTCCTTTATGGACCCGCGTCGTCTATTTTTCTGTACGAGGCTATGTATACTGTATAGTCCCCCAAGTGTTGAGCGTTGAAGAAATGAAACCTTGAACACTTGGCTATTGCTCTTATGTTGGTCCTTTTCCTGAAACATAAAATATGCGGGACTCGAAGGTACAATTTTAGATAAAGACTTCCTACCCGTATGTACTTCCATTAGATTGATATAACCCTAGGCTTAGAATTTAAGAGTATTCTACTTTGCCATGCAGGTTGTGTTTCATCATTTGGCATGGGTTAGGGATTTTTCCTAGTATCTAAAATTGTTAGTAAAATCTTAAGAAAAGAAAAATAATTCAGCTTAAATATACCTGAACATGTCCGCTTCCTTTTAAGTCAACATGTTTTGAACATAAAGTCCCTAGTTTTGAAGAACCTGGGACTTTATTGCTTTTGTTCTTTCATTGCCATTACAATCCCCAGAATTATATGTCAAACTTTGGGAGTTGCTTTTAGCCATGATCTTTCAAGTTACCGTTCCAAATATTTATATTTTTTGTATATATGAATAATGCAAAAATACTTTTTATGATTGTGGATAAAATATCACGTATATCAAACACGGGAGATTGTTTATTTGAACTTAAAGAATGTTTATGTAGCTTTCGATAATAATAAGTGGATAGCTTTCCACGTACCTTTGGTCCTTCCAAGCCGACACAATTTTTGAACTTTCCTCTTGCCTGCCATTCTTACTTTTTATGGTTTATGCAAGATGGACGTCCGATGTTTTTCCTCTAATTTCAACATGGGACCAAACAAAACAGTCTTCATTGGTTTGTAATAACTCAATTAACTTACCTCTCATGTCTGGATTTAAATTGGCTCCCACGTAGATTTTTCGTTCAGGCCATTGTTCAAGTAACTTCACAGGCTCGAACTTCTTAGTTGATCTTTCGATACTTTCTCGTTCCTCTTGACTAGTTGGGTGTTGATCTGGATTTCCTTCGATGTTATACACTTTGCCCGTACCTGATACTGTATTGATTCTACGAGATATATATTGCTCCCCATGAATTTGGCGGATTCCTCATAGTGTTGGGAATTTCATCACTTGATGAAGAGTTGATGGGACAGCGCCCATTTCATGAATCCATGGTCTTCCCATGATTATATTATACGCCATTTCCACATCTATTACCTGAAATTTGGTTTCTTTCTCAATACCCTCTACAAAAGTTGTTAAGCTTACCTCTCCTTTAGTTACTATGCTGGAGTTATTGAATCCTGATAAAG
Organism: Nicotiana noctiflora; assembly: GCA_032618575.1. NCBI lineage: Eukaryota > Viridiplantae > Streptophyta > Magnoliopsida > Solanales > Solanaceae > Nicotiana > Nicotiana noctiflora. The sequence continues at coordinate 24,185 of JASVEL010007440.1, forward strand.
TATGCACCTTTGGAATCATCTTATCCTCCATTTTCATCTCCCATAACACCCTTAGCAGGATGATATTTGCTGAACTTCCTGGATCAATCAAAACTCTTTTTATTTTAATATCATGTATGAGTAAAGATATTACCAGTGCATTGTTATGGGGGCGACCACTCCTTCCATGTCTGCATCATCATAAGCGATAACTTCACCTTCTAGCATCTGACATGTATGTTTCCCGGGCATAACTGGGAGTTTAGAAACTTTGTTAGAAGTGGGATGCACCACCTCATGTATACCTTCTCCCCCGCTTATAACATTCACGGTTCTCTTGGGTGACGGGGGTTTTGGCGGTTCTTGTCTATTTTTCATGTAGGCCTGTTTTCCTTTCTAACTGAATAACTCAGTAAGATAACCCTGTTTTAATAGATAATCCACTCCACTCTGTAAAAATCGGCATTCTGATGACTTATGCCCGTGATCATTATGAAATTCACACCAATGATCCGGATTGCGTTTGTTTGGGTTTGAACGCATCTCCCTCAGCCATCGTACTTTATCCCACATGCCTCGCAAAATAGCTACGAGCTCGGAGTTGGTAACATTGAAATTGTATCCACCAAACCTTGCCTTCAAACTTCCATCTTCATCAAACGACTCTTGCCTGTTTCTATCATTTCTAAATCTTGAGGAAGAACCGGATTCCCTACCCCTCGATTTTTTATCATATCATAGATTTTCTTGTTTCGTTTTTGAATCTTTTCCTGAAGGGCCCAGATAAGCATCGTATCTGTTCTTACTTGATCTCTTTTCAGTTTCAGACCTCCGGGACCTACTCCTTTCATCATGGGAATGTTGAAGTACAGTATCTTCTTCAATTCTAAGTTTTGTGATATACCAATTATACACATCATTCCATGTAGTTGTAGGAAATTCGTGAAGGCTTTCCTTAAGATTTCTTGTAGCCTCAGAGCTTTTGTCATTCAAATTACTCGTGAAAGCTATTGCATCCCAATTATCTGGTACCCGGGGTAAAGTCTCCGTTCTCGTTGAAACCTATCAACGAAATCTCGGAGTAACTCCGTGTCTGATTGCTTAATTTTGAAAATGTCCTCCATCCTTTTTTCTACCTTTTGTGCTCCTGAGTGCGCTTTTATAAAAGAATCTGCAAGATCAACAAAAGATTTAATAGAATTTTCAGGTAAGATAGAGTACCGGGTTAAAACTCCCTTTGTAAGTGTCTCTCCAAACTTTTTGACCAATACGGATTCGATTTCCTGCTTGGTTAAGTCATTCCCCTTAACGCCTGTAGTGAATGTAGTCACGTGATCTCGAGGATCGGTTGTACCGTCATATTTTGAAATATCAGGCATTTTAAATTTCTTTGGAATAGGAAGAGGAGCTGCACTTGGCTTCCAAGGTTGTTGAGAATATTTACCCGCATCAATCCCTCTAATTACTGGAGGAATTCTCGGTATTTGCTCGATCCGTTCGCTTTGCTCCTTGAGTTGTGCCTACAAGGTTAGTATCACATTTTGTAAAGAAGAGTTATTTGCATTACCTGTATCCATTTCTCGTGGTCCACTAGGAGATCCCTCGCTTGTGTTATCCAAACCAGAGCAAGGATTCTCTATTGTATTGTTATTAGGGGTAGGAGTATGTGGTGAAGAAGGCAACCGACTAACTAAAGTTTGGAGAGCTTCATTGACTCGTGCATCGATTATCCTCTGAAGAGCTTGTTTTATCCCTTCAAGATGTTCTGACTGCTCCTGTTCATCAGACAGAGGCACGGGAGTACCTTCACGAGACTGGCGTGGAGAGGCTTGAGGGGAGGGAATTATATTATCATTGTTCAAATCCCCTTAAACGTGAGGGATCTGGTTGTCAGCAACATTGTTGTTGTTGTTGTTGGTGTTCGACATGATATTAACCACAAGTAAAGTGTGTAAGCTTTTAGAGAGAATTGATTATCAGATTCCCGGTAACGGAACCAATTTATTTAACCAAAATATAGAACTTTGATTAAAACCAAAAAATAATAAAAAAATTGGGTTACTGATAATCAAGAAACCAAAAAATATGATAGGCTCTCAATAATCAGAATGAACAGTAAAGTAAAATTGTATTTCAGTAAGTTTTCAACTTTAGAATCTAGGTAGGAGAATAAAACTTCCTCCTTTTATAGCTAACTCTAGGTAGGAGAATAAAACTTAGGTTTCAATGACATAATTATGAGTAATAAATGACATTAAATGGGTCGTTACACAATCGTTCTTATTAAATGCTAATTCTTCAGCGTATCAGGTATTTAATGATTGAATTTGGACTTCTTTCTGCCTCCAGATTCATGCCTTAAATGCTTTTTGACCTGTTGCCTTTGAATGTCTTGAATAGATACGAAACTCATATCTGTTTGCTCTTGGTCTCCTTTATCTTTAGAATCACATTCTAACCCACTTTGAACAGATATGGGACTCATAGTTGAATTTCATCCTGTGTCTAATTTATCTTCTAATATCTTTTATTTATCCTCTTTCGGAAGGATAACCTTTTGACCTTTCCAGTCACGACCCCAAATCCGGTCGTGATGGCGCCCAGCACTCTGCTAAGCCAGCCTGATCAATCAATAACAACGACGGAGCTAGAAGCTCACTTTATCCCATTTAAGCATATCAAAACATGAAGCAACAGTGATACATATATCGAAAATGGGGAACCAAGTCCCAAAATATACCAACTCCCATAGACCGAAGGGTCGAGAGTCATGAGCCTCTAATGAACATAAGTGTATAATGGTTTACAAGATACCAAGTGCGGAAAGAAATATCAATACAGAATCAAAAGACAGTAAGAAGGAATATCGGGTCCTGCACTCTGCAGCTACCTCGAATATCCTACAGAAGTCGCCTCGAACAGCTACCGGATCAGGACTGGTGAGAGGTACCTGGATTTGCACACAAGGTGCAGGGAGTAAAATGAGTACTGCCAGACTTAGTGGCAATAAACAGGGGTAAGACAGCGTAGATAAGAAATCCACAATAAAGCACTATGTAAAGTCGAATCAAAACCCTCTAATAGTTCAATATCAACAGTAATGTGCCAACAAGTACCAGCAAAACAGTATAACAGCTATCGGATGTAGCTAAATGCAATGCAATGCATGATATGACCGCTACGGCGCGTAGCCGATCCAATTTGGGTACCCGTGCTCACCGTGGGGTTCAAACTCCGAGGGGCTCCTACGACCCAAGCACAATATTATCGCGGCGTGCGGTCCGATCCAACATATATCTACATGCGGCGTGCGGCCCGATCCACTACCGGTCGACTAATATGCAAATATAGCCTCGCAGGCTCAAAAGTAGTTTTGAAAACTCTTTTATCATTTTTCGGTTGGAAAACAATAATATCAAGTTCCGAAGATTGGAAATAGCATGATAACAGAAATAGCTACGGATCGGTAGTAACTAACATGTTAATATGATAAGACAATGATAACGATCCTCGCGGGATCCAATAATCGGCTCACGGCCCACAAGTATACTCAACCTCCAAGAAGGGGGTTCCTCGGCTCAAGAGTGGCCAATATCACAATATATAGTATGCAACTATCCAAGAAGGAGGTTCGACGGCTCAAGAATAGCCAATATCATAACACAATGCCAACAAGTCGGACTAAGCCATAGTCCCCAATCACAATCGACCCCGCACTCACAAGAGAGTACGTGTCTCGCCGCTATACAACGTCACAAAGTGGTATACCGGGGTTTCGAACCCGCCGGTCATCACCCACATCTATTACTCACCTCAATACCGCGCGACGACTACTCCGCAATGCCCTTGCCACGAGAATCAAGCCCCACATGCGTAGAATCTGATCAAATACAGTAGAAATACAACAAATTAGGCCAATGGGATGACACCCAATCAATACAACTCGATTTACACCAAAAATGGCAAAGTTGCCAAAACCCGACTTTCGGTACGCTTGTCGAAAAATTACAAAAGTCACATATTCGGAATCCCCATCTCGATACGAGTCTAACCGTATCAATTTTACCAAATTCGGACTCCATTTGCCCATTCAAAACCTTGATTTTCTAAACTTCAAGCCTAGGGTTAAATCTTCCATGAATCACCCCAAATCCCTCTATTTTCATGATATAATTGCATAATATTATCAATACTAATCATAGTTTAAGTCCATAGTTGATTACCTGATGATTTCCCTTGATTTTCTCTTCAAAATCGCCCAAATCGCCTCCTTAAGACGAGACCCAAATGTGTGAAATGTTTCTGAAATTTTCTAACTTCGATACAATTAACTCACTGCGATTTTCGCTTCTGCGGATAGAATTCCGCTCCTGCGAGTCCGTATCCGCGACCAGATGGTCGCTTCTGCGATTCCAGGCCTAGCCGGTCAATTCCGCTTCTGCGAACATAAGACCGCTTCCGCGCGCCCGCTTCCGCGAAAACATAATCACTCCTGCGGTGACTTTCGCCTCTGCGCTCCAGAGTCCGCTCCTGCGGACTCGCCCAGGCGATCAAGAATCCGCTTCTACGGACTTTCCCCTTACTTATCAAGTCCGCTTCTGCGGTCACCCACTCGCACCAGCGACGCCGCTTCAGCGGAAAAGATTCCGCTTCTACGAATTCACTCGCCCCTGCGCCCCCTTGTCCGCTCCTGCGGACTCGCTCCTGCGCCCCCATTTCCGCAAGAGCGAAAACAACAGAACCAGAACACAAGCCTGCAATTTTCCACATTTTCTCCCGTTTAACCATCCGAAAACACACCAAGGCCACCGAGACCTCATCCAAACACACCAACACATCCTAATACCTTATTCGAACTTGTTCCAATCCTCAAAACACGTCTAATAACATCTAAACCCATAAATCACATCGAATTCAAGCCTAAATTCCTTAAAATATTCCGAATTACACAATCAATCAAACACCCGACTAAACGACGTTCGAATGACCTGAAATTTTGCGGACATATCCAAAATCACATAACGAAGCTACAGGAATTGTTGGAATTCCATTTCGACCCCCGGATCAAAATCTCACCTACCGTTCGGATTTCGCCAAAATTCAACCTTAGCCAATTCAAGCCTATTTCTACACCGGACCTCCAAATTCAATTCCGATTGCTCCCCTAAGTCACAAATCACCTCCTGGAACTGACCAAATCATCAGAATCCGATTTCGAGCCCTCTAACCAAATAGTCAACTCCGGGTTGACTTTTCTTATTCAAGTTTCCTTCAAAAAGGCTATATGCCTCATTTTCAATCCAAATCACTCCTAACTCACCCGATAGGCTCTAACACTGATATAAAAGAATAAAACATGTAATTACAACATAACGGGGTGGTAATTCCCGTGATGACGGGCCGGGTCGTCACATTTCCATATGTCTTGCCACGTCAGAAAAAAAAACTTTTTCCCCAATACAATAACATCCCGGAAGGGATTCAAAAATCGCTAATAAGGTCGCGGAACACCAAGGAGAAACACAATTATCTCAATGATAATCGAGACATAACAAACACATAACAACTATACTGATACTTCAACAGTTGGACATATAATATATTTGCACGAAGTTACAGATAAACATACAATCAAAGAGTATCCAATAGTAAGAAAAGTTAACAAGAATTAAATAGTTACCATTTAAGAAATATCAATTAATCATAAGATATCTATCTTACTTCCAATTAAGACCATTTAATTATATGAGATATAACATTTATGATTTCCAATTAAAGGCAAGTAGCTAGGGCGGGTATTATGACTATAGAAGGGTACTTGTCTTTAATTAACACATGAAAGCCCATTTAACAACAGAAATAAATCAAGAAGGGCAAGAAAATATTAAGCAAGACATATATATAGGTGAAACTAATAACAGGGTACTCAATTGTATCAATATTATCTTTCTACGCGGTGAATTTCAGAAGTCCAAGAGTCTAAAAGAGACAATTTACCACAATTAAATCCGAGCACGCACTCGTCACCTCCCATACACGAACTACAATCAACAGAGAAGACTCAATCCTAAGGGGAGGTCCCCAACATAAGGTTAGGCAAGATACTTACCTCAAAGCCGATTAAAATCAACTAGCCACCACGTTCTTGCCACGAGTACTCGACTCCAAATGGCCCAAATCTATTCTATTAAATCACACATTGTAAATAATATCTCATGCAACTGATTCTATTATAAAATTCAAAGCTAAAGCACAAAATTAGGTAAAATGACCAAAACACCATCGGGCCAATGTCTCGGAACCAGAAGAATTTAATATTTTCAGAACCTTTGTACTCTCACGAGTCTAACCATATAAAGATATCTCAAATCGAAGGTCAAACACACTATCAAAACCCAACAATTTAGTTTATGAAGTTCTACCCATTTTACATTTAAAAACTGAAATAAAGGATGAAATTAAGAGGAGATTCATGGAAATTAGTCTAAGTTGAGTGAGAAACACTTACCTAAGTTGCCTAGCTGAAAATCCCTCGAAATATCACCAAGGACCGAGCTCCCAAGTCAAAAATAGGAAAAATGGCATAACCCTCGTTTTGAAGAAAATATATTCTACCCAGATTAGCAAACCAATACCATCGCTGACTAAATGGTGCGATCGCGTTGAGGAAATATCCGCTGTTGAAAAATGTGCTACGCGATCGCGGAAGTCTATATGCGATCATGTAGTGGAGGAAAATTTGCTGCTCAAAGTTACTCTTCGCAATCGGTAAGACGAAGATAAGATCGCGTACAAGGAAAGATTAATTCTATGCGAACGCAGTCACAGAAGTGCGATCGCGATGATGAAATGCACAGACTATCGCGATCGCGAACCTGATGATGCGATCACGTATAATAGAATTATACCCCTCTCCAACTTACTCTACGCGATCGCGGAGGAGAAGACGCGATCGCGTAGAAGAAAACCAGCTGATAGATAACACCAGTCCAAAAATAGAAGAAAAGGATCCGTAGACCATCTGAAACACACCCGAGGCCCCCGGGACCCCGTCCAATCACACACACAAGTCATATAACCTAACACAGACTCGTTCGAAGTTTCAAATCATATAACACAACATCAAAACGATGAATCAAACCTTAAATCAAGCTTATGAACTTTCAAATCTTCAAATAACGAAACTCATACCGAAACATTTTCAATTCAACTCGAAATGACGCCAAATTTTGCTGACAACTCCAAAATGACATAATGGAGCTACAAAAATTTCCGAAATTCAATTCCAACCCTTAGATAAAAAATTCACGATCGGATCGGAAACTTCTAAAATTCAAACTTCGGCATTTCAAGCCTAAATAAGCTACGATCCCCCAAAATTCATTTCGAACACGCTACCAACCCCGAAATTACCTAACGGAGCTAACGGAACCATCGAATTTCCATTTTGAGGTCGTTTTCATACTATTCCAAACACGGGCTATCTTTAAACTCTTAAGCTCCCGTTTAGGGACTAAGTGTCCCAAAACACTCTGAATCCTAACACCGGACATCTCGACAAACCAAAATAGCATAAATGAACTTATGGGAAGCAGTTAACAGGGGATCGGGGCATGAATTCTAAAATGGCCGGTCGGGTCGTTACATCCTCCCACACTTAAACATTCGTTCGTCCTCGAACGAGCATAGAGAACACACCTGAAGTCTTCAAATCACTGAATACGCACTTCCAACGTATACCCATGGGTGATCCCACATCACCCCAATCTACTCAAGCATGATTACACCATCTCCACTGAGATTTAACCCTTCTAGCAATACCATTAAGCCTTTAAACCAGATTCCTCACCCTTCTTCCATTTCCAAAAGACCCGATTCCAAGTCAATATCTTGTAGCAGCCTCAACCAGCAAATTCACCACAAGCCAACACATGCAGGGTACAACCACACAACATGACATACCACACATAGTCCCACAACAATATTTCTAATAGCAACAAATGCCTGAGATCAAACATGTACCGGCCATAAGCCTCATATTCAATAGGAACTCTTTTCCACCACCCATAACACTGGCGATGTTACAACAACCACGAGAAACCACATGATGAAACACCCGATTAACTAATTCTCAGCCAACACTGATGGATACACACCCCACAGCTAAAACTCAAGGAGCATAGAACGAAAATGAATGAACATGGGAAAGGAAACACATAAGAGAACTAAACAACAAATTATACTAGCACAAAATTCTTCTAAAACACAAATGGACAAGACATCTAACAAGAAAGAATGAAAGTATATAATGGTCTCACAAGGATCCTATAATGATATAACTCTCACCGTAGTACACATCCCGGTCTCAACATATCAAATCACCTGAAAACATGAGGGTCTCGCCCTCAACACTAGATCACAAGTAGGGTACACATCAACCCATCTAGAGACTCTCACTAGACCAATTCCATCAACAATTTACACATAGACTAGCTCCCACACCGGTGGGGCATAAAAATCACAGCTCGTAGCCAAGAAATGCTCGAAAATCACATCAAGCCTACCAAAATTAGACAACTGGAAAATACGACTAGCCTCATAACTCTCGATAATGGCTAGAACAGATGATAGACACGACTATCACTCATAAAACCTCCCAATGGGATAATCACATAGGTAGAGTGCAAATCATGAAGCACTCCCATAAATGAAACAACAAATAAGGAACTCATCCTAATAAGTAGAATTGTGATGAACTGCAGGTAGTGCCTTTCTATAACAAACTGAATTTGTACCTAAGTGACATTAGCTGGCGCACCGGCCTCAAACCTACTATATAAAACGCATCAACGAGCTGGGCCTCCCTCTCTTGGGTGTCCTCTCCTGTAACGACCCGGCCGGTCGTTTTAGAAAATTACGCCCCGATCCCTAATTTAACTGTTTCCCTAAGTTCATTTCTGCTATTGTGGTTTGCCGGGAGGGTCGGTTCTGGAATTCAGAGTGTTTTAGGACACTTAGTCCATAATTGGGAGCTTTATAGTTGGAAAATGGCCCGTAGTCAGAATAGTGTTAAGACGACCTCGGAATGGAAATCCGATGGTTCCATTAGCTCTGTTAGGTGATTTCGGGGTTGGGAGCGCGTTCGAAATGTATTTTGGCAAATCCGAACAATAGGTGAGATTTTGATCCGGGAGTCGGAATGGAATTCCGACAATTTCTCTAGCTCCGTTATGTCTGCAAATTTAAAGGTCATTCGGACGTCGTTCGGTCGGGTTTTTTATTGAATGTTAATTTCGAAAGTTTTGATGAAAACTTAGGCTTGAATCTGCTATAATTCGATGTTTTCTATGTTTAAGGACATGTTTTTATAATTAAGTTCGTATAGAGATTTGGAGTAGAATTGCATTTTTGGTTGAGGTATCGGGGGCCACGGGATGAGTTTCGGATGATTAAACGGCAAAATTTGGATGCTGCAGCAGGCTGGTGCCTGCCTTCTGTTATTTTCGCTTCTGCGGATATTAGACCGCAGAGGCGAGTCCGCATAAGCGACATTGGCTCCGCAGGAGCGAGTTTGTGAGAGGCCAGGCTAGTCCGCAGAAGCGGACTCAGATTGCGGAGCCGGTCACGCAGGAGCGGAAAGCCATCCGCATGAGCGGGAGTGGGCTGTTTGGGGGTCTTCCGCAGGAGCGGACAATTTTCCGCATAAGCAAAGTCGCAGAGGCGACTGGGCTTCCGCAGAAGCGGATTTCGAGTAAATAGCCAAGGGCCGCAGAAGCGACCATATGTCCGCAGACGCGGAGTTGCATGAGCAACCTGGAGACCGCAGAAGCGATCTCGCGGAAGCGGATCTAGTTCCGGAGAGGCGGAAATTGGCCTGTGTTTAATGAGCATTAAGGGTTAAAATTTCAGAACGGTCTAATACGCTAAGGCACCATTTGAGAGGCGATTTAGGGGCGATTTTTTGAGAAACCAAAAGGGTCCATCAGTTAATCATATATGGACTTAAATTATGTGATTTCCTTGCTAAACTATGGTGTTTTTGACTGAAATTGGAGGAATTAGGGGTGTGTTAATGGAGGTTTTTACCCTAGGCTTGAATTTTAGAAAATCAAGGGTTTGAATGGGCAAATGGAGTCCGAATTTAGTAAACTTAATATGCTTAGACTCGTACTGAGACGAGGGTTCTGAATATGTAACTTTCGTAATTTTTTCGAGAAGCGTACCGAAAGTCGGGTTTTGGCAACTTGTGTTTTGGTGTATTTTGAATTATTTTGATTGGGTAATGCCCAATTGGCCTATTTTGATGTGATTCTATTGATTTTATCAGATACTACACCTGTGGAGGACAACATTCGCGGCAAGAGAGTTGTCTCTTAGCGGTTTTGTACCGGAGTCGAGGTAAGTGGCTTGTCTAACCTTGTGTGGGGGAACCTTCACCCCTAGGATATTATGTGATAGTTGAAAAGCCTTGTACGCGAGGTGACAGGCATGTACATGCGCTGGTTGTTGTAACTCACTGTACTTGAATTGTGTTATTAGTGATATTCCTGTTCTTAGTTGATTAAATTGTTACTTTTACCTGGTATTCGCTAGAAAAGCATGACTAGATAGGATTTATCTATCTAATTGCCTAATTGTTTTATTTGAACTTCTTGATAATTGTTGGAACTAGTTCTTAGTGAAGTTGTAGTTAAGCATATTATATTTTCTCTGTGCGTTTCCTTATTTGTTGTGTTGGTGGAATGCGCGTTCGATTCCCGGAGATCCCAGGGTTGTGGGTTCGATTCCCAGAGACCCGGAGTGGTATTGTTTGTGGACTGCGGGTTCAATTCTCGGAAATCCAAGGGCTGCGGGTTCGATTCCAGGAGACCCGGAGTTTATTGATATATTATTGAGATACGGACTGCAGGTTCGATTCCCAACGATCCTGAGATCATTGAGATACATCTTGAGGTATTGAGACATGGGCTGCGGGTTCGATTCTCGGAGACCCGGAGATACCGTTATTGGGACTGCGGGTTAAATTCCCGTAGCTCCTAGACTGTTGATTATAGAGTAGGACTGTGGGTTCAATTCTCCCAGGTCCTGGACTTGCTGATTGAGTTTTGTTACTTGTTGTTAGCTTAATTGTAGACGGTTGCAGTAATCACTTTACTGTTGTTATTTCAGATTTATTATTATTTAAACTACTTATTATTGTTATTATCATTTTGTTATTGTTCTCTCAGTAGGGCCCTGACCTTCCTCGTCACTACTCCATCGAGGTTAGGCTTGGCACTTATTGAGTACCGTCGTGGTGTACTCATGCTAGTCTTCTGCACACTTTTTATTGTGCAGATCCAGGTACATCAGGACAAGCTCATACTAGGTGATTCAGCAGTACATTGGAGACCTCGAGGTATGATCTGCTACGTCCGCGGATCTAGAGGTCCTCCTTTCTATCCTGATAGTATTAGTAGATGTTTTTCCCTCATTTCGTTTTTAGATACTCTTGACATATAGAGCCACAGTTGTATTTCTCTTTAGTCTGTGTTGCCCATGGGATTCCGGGTCTTGGTGGTATTTTTATACAGTGTGTTTGACGAGTGTATGTGTCAAGCGACACGGATTACATTCCTATTTATATCGTTTTTCTGCTATTTCTTGTTTAATATTCACAAACTTGTATATTCCGCAATGTGTTAGGCTTACCTAGTCGCGGGCACTAGGTGCCGTCATGACAAGTTCACGATTGGTGAACTAGGGTTGTGACATCTCCCTGTCTGAATACCTCGCTGCGACACATAGGTCCGAAGTCTGGGACAATATCTCACCATGTGTCTAGTATCTCCACACTCAAAGCACCCTCTCTGTTAACGAGGTGGTGGAAATTGTGCGGTGCGGACCCTCCAAGACCCATGAATACCTGATTCACCAAGCAAAGCCTGAAGCGCGAACTGAATTGGATGAGCCGCGAAACCTCTACCATGACGCACCCTACATCCAAAATAAGGACCAATATATCTCACCGGCCTACGAGGCCTCCTTGCCTCCTCCAACTCTCCCTCTTGATCTCGTCTGCTCTCTCTCTCTCATGACTCTACTTGCCCTCTCTCTCATGACTCTGCCTGCCCCCTCTCTCTCTAGCATGCATACCCTTGATCCTCCTAGCAATGTTCACCACCTGCAGATATGGAATATCTATTTCCAACTCACGGGTTATGCTGGACCTGATGCTAGGAATAAGCCCCTCGATGAACCGGCGAACCTTCTCACGAACAAAGGAAACCAAGGCTGAGGCATGTCTAGCCAAACTGGTGTAACAGACATCATACTCCGAGATGATCATAGCACCCTAGCGCAAACACTCAAACTCCATGCGCCATGCATCTATGAGGCTCTGAGGAACAAACTCTCTCAGAAACATATCTGAAAACTGAGTCCAGGTCAGTGAATCTACCTCGTATAGACTGTCTAACTCGTATATGCGCCACCAATCATAGGCGACCCCTGAAGCTGGAAAGTAGTGAAAGAAACCCCGCTCGATCCAGAGATACCCATAGTACAGAGAATATGGTAACACTCATCAAGGAACCCCAATGCAACGTCTGATGCTAATCCACTGAACACCGGAAGACCATACTTCTTGAACCTCTCTAGTCTTACCTGCTCCTGCTCGGAAAATGCTACCTTGCCCTCGGGCTGAACGGGTGCTGCAAGCGGTGTAGGAATAATCTTGGTAACCTGCTCAACATAAGCTCGCTGCTCAGGAATGCGGGAGGCGGGAGTTTGTGCTCCCCCCTGGCCTGGGATGTGGCTGCAGCAAGGGGAAGCTGTGATGACCCGGCCCGTCGTCACAAGAATTACCACGCCGTTATATTGTAATTTTTATGTTTTATGCTTTTATATCAGTGTTAGAGTCTATCGGGTGAGTTAGGAGTGATTTGGATTGAAAATGAGGCATATAGCCTTTTTGTAGGAAACTTGAATATGGAAAGTCAACCCGGAGTTGACTATTTAGTTAGAGGGCTCGGAATCAGATTCTGATGATTCAGTTAGTTCCGGGAGGTGATTTGAGACTTAGGGGAGCGATTGGAATTGAATTTGGAGACCCGGTGCAGAAATAGGCTTGAATTGGCTAAGGTTGAATTTTGGCGAAATCCGAACGGTAGGTGAGATTTTGATCTAGGGGTCAGAATGGAATTCCGATAGTTGCAGTAGCCGCGTTAGGTGATTTTGGATGTGCTTGCAAAATTTCAGGTCATTCGGACGTCGTTTGGTCGGGTTTTTGATTGATTGTGTAATTCTGAATGTTTTAAGGAATTTAGGCTTGAATTCGATGTGAACTATGGGTTTTGATGTTGTTATATGTACTTTGAGGATTGGAGCAAGTTCGAATAAGGTATTAGGATGTATTGGTGTGTTTGGATGAGGTCCTGGGGGCCTCGGGGTGTTTTCAGGTGGCTAAACGGGAGAAAATATGGAAAATTGCAGGTTGGAGTATTCTGGTTCTGTCATTTTCGCCCCTGCGGAAATGTGGGCGCGGAGGCGAGTCCGCAGGAGCGGACTGAGGAGCGCAGAAGCGCTTATGTTCGCTGAAGCGGGTCTTGTTCCGCTGAGGCGGTGTCGCTGGTGCGAACCGTGTGCCGCAGAAGCGGTCTAGAGGCGGATTAGGGAGATCCGCAGGAGCGGAGGAGTGATCGCCTAGGCGAGTCCGCAGAAGCAGACTTTGGTGCGCAGAAGCGGGAGTTTTCGCAGAAGCGACCAGTTGGTCGTGGATACGGGCTCGTAGGAGCGAAATTTTATCCGCAGAAGTGAAAATCGCAGTGAGTTAATTGTATCAGAAGTTATTCAGAAACATTTCACACATTTGGGTCTCGGCTAAAGGAGGCGATTTGGGCGATTTTGAAGAGAAACTCAAGGGAAATCATTAGGTAAACAACTATGGACTTAAACTATGATTAGTATTGATAATATTATGCAATTATATCATGAAAATGGAGGAAATTGGGGTGATTCATGAAAGATTTAACCCTAGGCTTGAACTTTAGAAAATCAAGGTTTTGAATGGGCAAATGGAGTTCGAATTTGGTAAATATTATATGCCTAGACTCGTATCGAGACGAGGATTCCGAATATGTGACTTTTGTAATTTTTCAACAAGCATACCGAAAGTCGGGTTTTGGCAACTTTGCCATTTTTGGTGCAAATCGAATTGTATTGATTGGGTGTCGTCACATTGGCCTAATTTGTTGTATTTCTGCTGTATTTGATTAGATTCTACGCGTGCGGAGCTTGATTCTTGTGGCAAGGGCATTGCGGAGTAGTCGTCGCGCTGTTTTGAGGTGAGTAATAGATGTGGGTGATGACCAGCGGGTTCGAAACTCCGGTATACCACTTTGTGACGCTAGATAGCAGCGAGACACGTACTCTCATGTGAGTGCGGGGTCGATTGTGATTGGGGACTATGGCTTAGTCCGACTTTTTGGCACTGTGTTATGATATTGGCTATTCTTGAGCCGTCGAACCTCCTTCTCGGATGGTTGCATACTATATATTGTGATATTGGCCACTCTTGAGCCGAGGAACCCCCTTCTTGGGCGGTTGAGTATACTTGTGGGCCGTGAGCCAGTTATTGGATCCCGCGAGGATCGTTATCATTGTCTTATCATATTGACATGTTAGTTACTACCAGTCCGTAGCTATTTCTGTTATCATGCTATTTCCAATCTCTGGAACTTGATATTACTGTTTTCCAACTGAAAAATGATAAAAGATGTTTTCAAACTACTTTTGGGCCTGCGAGGCTGTATTTGCATATTAGCTGACTGGTAGTGGATCGGGCTGTGCGCCGCAGCGGTATATATGTTGGATCGGGCTGCGCGCCGTAGCAGATGTGATATTAATATTGTGCTTGGGCTGTAGGACCCCCTCCGGAGTCTGAACCCCCACAGTGAGCACAGGTACCCAAATTGGATCGGGCTACACGCCGTAGCGGTCATATCATGCATTGCATTGCATTTAGCTACATCCGATAGTTGTTATACTGTTTTGCTGGTACTTGTTGGTACAGGTACAATTGATATTGATTCTGTGACAGGGTATTTGATGACAGCTTTACATAGTGCTTTATTGCGGATTTCTTATCTGCGCTGTCTTACCCCTGTTTATTACCACTGAGTCTGGCAGTACTCATTTTACTCCATGCACCTTGTGTGCAGATCCAGGTACCTCCCTATGCTTCGAGGCAGTTGAAGATTCATGAGAAGAACTATCCAGTGCATGATCTAGAATTGGCGGCAATTATTCACGCATTGAAGATCTAGAGGCATTATTTGTATGGTGTAGCATGTGAAGTATTGTCACGACCCAAATCCGGTCGTGATGGCGCCCAACAATCAAGCTAGGCCAGCCATACCAACAATTTAATTATCACAAAATACCCGTCCCCAAATGGACAACCCAAGAAGAATATATGAGTTTAAGAACTCCAATATTAATAATACTGAACAAAATACTGACACTCCCAAAGATCCGGAGTCACAAGTCTAGAGCCTCTAACAAAACTCAACAGGAAATAGAGAGTACGATATAGAAGTACTCAAGTCTGAATACAAAATACAAAATAACAACTGGAAATGAGAGGAGAAGCTAGGTTCTGCGAACGTAGGCAGCTACCTCAGCAACTCGATATGACACTGCAACCGCGGGAAATGCCTGTCTACTGCTCCTGAGTACCTGAGTCTGCACACAAAAGGTGCAGGGAGTAGGGGTGAGTACTAAGTACTCAGTGAGTAACAAATATATATAATGTAGCTGACAGTAAGAAATCCACAAAATACCACAATATGAAGCTACACTACAGTCCGAATCTCCTACGAACTAGCAACAATAATACAATACAGCTACCACAGAGTAATTCAACAAATACGGATGCAATGCAATGCACATAACCGCTACGGCGTGTAGCCCGATCCAATTTAACGTCGACGGCGCTCACTGGGGGTGTGTACAGACTCCGGAGGGGCTCCTACAGCCCAAGCGCAATACTGCTGCGGCGTGCAGCCCGATCCTCATATCAACCATTGCGGCGTGCAGCCCGATCCCATGCTCAGTCCACAATAAGCAAATAAGTCACAAAACAGTTCATTTTTCTTAATTCCAGCTTTCAGTTCATAATTTATGAAAAATACTTTAACTTTATTAAATTTGCAAAAGCCGGTGACTTAGCATTTCAATAAGGTGAATTTTAATTTCCAGGACTGAGATCAGTGATTTAAGCAATTATAGCTATCACATAGATATTGTCCTCTAAGGACGCTACAGATCGGCACAAGGCCCCAAACAAGGCTTTCAGCCCACAAATAATTCAAATACAGTGTATTTCCAACACTAATAACATATTATTCATTTCCGGGATGGACCAAGTCTCAATCCCCAGTCACAATCAATCCCGCACCTGCCACGGTGTGCGAGCCACGCCCTACTAGCGTCACAATGTGCTAAGCTGGGGTTTCGAACCCTCAGGCTACCATATACACAAACTACTCACCTCTAGCCGGCCGTAGACTCGTCCGCGATGCCTTTTCCTTTGAATTTCGCTGCCTCGTGTGTAGAATCTAGTCAAATAACAATAATTATATCAAATACGGGTCAAAGAGTCATAACCCATTTCAATTTACATAAAATTCGCATAATTACACTAAGTTGGTAAAACCCGACCCCGGGCCCCACCGCTCGGAAAATTTCGAAATTAGTACCAACGCGATCCTTATCTCGCCACGAGTCCGTGCATATAAAATTTATCGAAATCGGAGTTCAAATGGCCTTCCAAATCCAAAAATCCCGTTTTCAATACTTAGGCCACATTTCTTCAAGATTTCTACCCAATTTCATGAAGATTGATGTTAATACTACCATAAAATGATGTTTTTGAGTCAAGAATCTTACCTCCGACGAATACCCGATGACTTCTCAGTGATTTCCTCGAGTTTTCTTCTCTCTAGGGCTCAAAATTGAGTTTTGGGTTAATGAACCCGTAACCCCTCTGTTCTGTGATTAAATTCTCTGCCCGACCCATTTGCTCTACGCGATCGCGACTCTACTCACGCGATCGTGATGTTCAAAAAAATCCGGCTTCACGCGATCGCGTCCCTATTCCTGCGATCGCGTAGCACAAATATCCGGCTTCACGCGATCGCGTCTCTCTTCCTGCGATCGCGTAGCACAATTTTCCCTGGACCCCATTTCTCTTCTACGCGATCGCGTAGATGCTCATGCGATCGCGATGGCCACCCGGTTAACTCTACGCGATCGCGACTGGTGCTCCTGCAATCGCGATGGCCTAGCCCCCAACCCTACGCGATCGCGTCCCCTTCCCCGCGATCGCGGAGAGCAAAAACCTGCTGCATTTATGACAGCAACCAGCCTTCTCTTTTCTTCCAAAAATGGTCCGTTTGGACCCCCGGATTCATCCCGAGACCCCCGGGACCCCAACGAAAACCACCAACATACTCCAAAACATGATACGAACTTGTTCCAATCATAAAAACACCATACTAAACATCAAAATCTCCATTTACTCACGGATTCAAGCCTAAGTTTCTTCAAAACTTTCAAAACTAACATTCAATCCAAAACCCGATCAAACGATGTCCGAATGACCTGAAAATTTGCGGACATATCCAAAATCACATAACGAAGCTACAGAAATTGTCTTAATTCCATTCCGACCCCCGGATCAAAATATCACCTACCATCCGTTTTCGCCAAAAATCAACCTTCGCCAATTCAAGCCTAAAACTACACCGGACCTCCGAATTCAATTCCGATTGCTCTCCTAAGTCATAATTGATCCCCCGGAACTAGTCGAATCATCAGAATCCGGTTCCGAGCACTCTAACTCAATAGTCAACTCTTGGTTGACTTTCCATATTCAAGCTTTCTTCAAACATGCTATTTGTTTCATTTTCAATCCAAATCACTCCTAACTCACCCGATATACTCTAATACTGTTATAAAAGCATAATATATGTAAATGCAAGGTAACGGGGTGGTAATTCCCGTAACGACAGGCCGGGTCGTTACATTCTCCCCAACTTAAACAAACGCTCGTCCGCGAGCGGGTTAAGAAACATACCCGGAGCATCAAACAAGTGTGGATATCTGCTCCGCATTTCCTGCTCGGTCTCCCAAGTTGCTTCTTCCACGGGACGACCTCTCCACTGCACTTTTACTGAAGCTATGTCCTTAGATCTCAGTTTACGAACCCGTCGACCCAAAATGGCTACCGGTTCCACATCATAAGTCAAATCCTCATCTAGCTGTATCGTGCCTGAAGTCCAACACATGAGACGGGTCTCCGACATACTTCCGGAGCATAGATACATGGAACACCGGGTGAACTCCCGACAAACTAGGTGGCAAAGCAAGCATATAAGCCACCTTCCCAACTTTCCTAAGCACCTCAAAAGGTCCAATAAACCTTGGGCTCAACTTCTCTTTCTTTCCAAACCTCATAACACCCTTCATAGGCGAAACCTTCAGCAACACCTTCTCACCTACTGAATAAGACACATCTCGGACCTTCCGGTCCGCATAACTCTTCTGACGCGACTGAGCTGTGCGTAATCTCTCCTGGATCACCTTCATCTTGTCTAAGGAATCTTGGACTAACTCTGTCCCCAACAACCTAGCCTCGCCGGGCTCGAACCAACCAACTGGAGACCTACACCGCCTCCCATATAAAGCTTCATACGGTGCCATCTGAATACTGGACTGATAGCTATTATTGTAAGCAAACTCTAACAAAGTCCATAGTAATCCTTTCCCACTTCCACTCAGAAATATCAATACGCTGGAATACACCACCAGGTCTCTGATGCTCATACTTGACCTGCTGACAGTTTAGACACCGAGCCACATGGCTCACAATATCTTTCTTCATCTTTCTCCACCAGTAATGCTGCTTCAAGTCCTGATACATCTTTGCGGCTCCTGGATGAATAGAATACCGCGAACTGTGGGCCTCCTCCAATATCAACTCACGAAGGCCATCAACATTGGGCACGCATATCCGGCCCTGCATCCGCAATACACCATCACTATCAATAGTGACATCTCCGGCATCATCATGCTGTACTCTGTCCTTAAGGACAAGTAAGTGTGGATCATCATACTGGCGCTCTCGAATACGATCATATAAAGAAGAACGAGCTACTACACAAGCCATCACTCGACTGGGCTCAGAAATATCCAGCCTCACCATCTGATTAGCTAACGCCTGAACATCAACTGCTAGGGGTCTCTCCCCAACCTGGAATATACGCCAAACTGCCCATACTAATAGCCTTCCGGCTCAATGCATCAGCCACTACATTGGCTTTCCCGGATGGTACAAGATAGTAATATCATAGTCTTTAAGCAATTCAAGCCATCTCCGCTGCCTCAAATTTAGATCTTTCTGCTTAAACAAATGCTGAAGGCTGCGGTGGTCAGTATATACATCACAAGATACACCATATAGGTAATGCCTCCAAATCTTCAAGGCATGTACAATAGCAACTAACTCCAAATCATGAACAGGGTAGTTCTTCTCGTGGGGTTTTAGCTGACGAGAAGCATATGCAATAACTCTACCCTCCTGCATCAACACACAACCGAGTCCAACTCTAGAAGCATCACAATACACCGTATATGA
The DNA here is from genome assembly GCA_032618575.1 of Nicotiana noctiflora. Taxonomy (NCBI): domain Eukaryota; kingdom Viridiplantae; phylum Streptophyta; class Magnoliopsida; order Solanales; family Solanaceae; genus Nicotiana; species Nicotiana noctiflora. The sequence goes on from JASVEL010007440.1 coordinate 43,842, forward strand.
CCCTGAAACTGATGGTAACACAAGTACTGGAGCTGTGGTCAAAGCCTCTTTGAGCTTCTGGAAACTTTCCTCACATTCATCAGACCACACAAATGGAGCATTCTTCCGTGTCAACTTAGTCAACGGTGAAGCAATAGATGAGAAACCCTGAACAAACCGGCGATAATAGCCTGCCAAGCCAAGAAAACTCCGAATCTCTGTAGCTGAGGAAGGTCTGGGCCAATTCTGCACTGCCTCAACCTTCTGTGGATCAACCCGAATACCATCACTAGACACTATATGTCCTAGAAAACCGACAGTATCAAGCCAGAACTCACACTTAGTGAATTTTGCATAATGCTTCTCTTCTCTCAACCTCTGCAATGCCACTCTCAAATGCTGTGCATGCTCCTCCTGGCAGCGTGAATATACCAGAATATCATCAATAAACACAATCACAAAAGAATCCAGGTACGGCCGAAATACACTATTCATCAAGTGCATGAATGCAGCTGGGGCATTAGTCAACCCGAAAGACATCACCAGGAACTCGTAGTGCCCATATCGCGTTCTGAACGCCGTCTTCATAATATCTGAGTCCCTGATCTTCAACTGATGATAGCCCGATCGAAGATCAATCTTAGAAAATACACTAGCTCCCCTGTAGCTGATCAAATAGGTCCTCAATACGAGGCAACGGGTATTTATTCTTCACTGTTACCTTGTTCAGCTGCTTGTAATCAATGCACATTCTCATTGTGCCATCTTTCTTCTTTACGAACAACACCGGTGCACCCCAAGGTGACACACTCGGGCGAATGAAACCCTTATCTAAGAGTTCCTGAAGTTGTTCTTTCAATTCTTTTAACTCCGTTGGTGCCATGCGATAGGGAGGAATAGAAATGGGCTGAGTGCCCGGCATCAAGTCAATGCCAAAGTCAATATCCCTGTCAGGCGGCATGCCTGGCAGGTCTGCTGGAAATACATCCGGAAACTCCCTCACAATGGGGACCGAATCAAGACCGGGTGTCTCGGCCTCAACATTTCTAATGAAGGCCAAATAAGATAAACAACCCTTGCCAATCATTCGTTGGGCCTTTATATAAGAAATCACCCTGTCGGACACATAATCAGTCAAGCCACGCCACTCGATCCTTGGATTACCTGGAATAGCTAGTGTGACTGTCTTGGCATGACAGTCTAAAATCGCATGGTAAGGAGATAGCCAATCCATGCCTAGAATTACATCAAAATCTACCATGCCCAGTAGTAATAAATCAACTCGGGTCTCCAGACCCCCAATAGTAATAATACAGGATCGATATACCTGATCCACAACAACAGTATCCCCCACTGGGGTAGACACATGTACGGGCAAAGCAAGAATATCACGGGTCATACCCAAATGATGTGCAAAATAAGTAGAGACATAAGAATAGGTGGATCCGGGATCAAATAAGACAGAAGCATCCCTGTGGCAGACTGAGATAATACTTGAAATAACCGCATCTAAAGCACTAGCATCCTTCCTATCCGGAAAAGCATAGAAACGAGCCTGGCCTCCACCAGTACGATCTTCACCCCTAGGGCGACTTCTGGATACCTGGCCACCAGTCCTAGCCGACTGTGCTGGCGCCGAAGAAACAGGAGTAGAAGACGAGGGCTGATCCCTCTGCTGAGACCGCTTACGAAGCCACTGAGGACACTCTCTCCCGATATGGCCCAAATCACCGCACTCAAAACAACGGCCTGAAGATGGAAGAAGGGGCTACTGAGAACCCCTCGCTGCAGATAAATCCTGTGCTGAGGAAGCAGGAGCAGAGCTCTAAGCTGGAAGAGCACTCAATGCAGGCTGACTCTACTGACGGCCCTGGTGACCCTGATAACCCTGATGGCCCTAACGACCACGATCGGATGAAACTCCACTGGACTCTGCACGTCCACACTAATGAGACCTAAAAGAATGACCCCTGCTATGCCGGGGTTGGCCCCTAGACAGAGCACCACTGTAACTGCCAGTACCATGAGGCCTCTTAGCCTCTCTCTCCTCCCGCTCTGCGGCGATCTGTCTCAATATGACGGGCAGCATCAACCACCTCCTCAAAGTTAACTGCCGAAACTCTCTCCCCGGTCATCAATATGCAGATGGGATAAATTAGGCCATCGATAAATCTCCGAATCCTCTCTTTGTCTGTAGGAACCATCCACATGGCATGACGGGCCAACTGTGTGAATCTCATCTCGTATTGATTAACCGTCATATCTCCCTGCTTCAACCACTCGAACTGACGTCGCAGCTCCTCTCTCTGAGACTGAGGCACGTACTTCTCCAAAAATACCGTGGAGAACTGCTGCCAAGTGAGGGGCACTGCCCCAGCGGGCCTACACCTCTCGAAATCCTCCCACCACTGAAATGCTGCACCTGTGAACTGAAAAGTGGTGAATGAAACACCGCCGGACTCTAGAATACCCGCGGTGCGAAGCATGCGCTGACATCTGTCAAGAAAACCCTGGGCGTCCTCGCCCTCAGCACCACTGAATGTCGGAGGCCGTAGCCTCTCAAATCTCTCCAAACGACACTGCTCATCGTCGGGCAAAGCTGGAACCATATAAGCAGGAGCTCGTGCAATGGGCGCAACTGGCTGGACTGGCTCGGGTGTGTGAGCCACGGGGGTCTGATTTCCTCCCCCTGCCTGCGAAGAAGATACTGCAGCAGTAGCTGCAACTACCTGTGCCAAGCCTGTGCACACTGATAAGATCTGAGCCAAGGTCTCCTGAAGACCTGGTATGACAATGGGCACCGCCGGTGCTCGAACCCGAGTCGCCGAGCGTTTGCCGCCGGAATTTGGTCCCGAGTCCGGGCCACCGGTGCAGAATTTGACCCCGAGTCCGGTCACCGGCGGGTCGCCAGGTGCCGGCACCGCCGCCTCTACCTCTACCACGACCACGGCCTCTCGGGTGCCAACGGTGGTCGTCCGCCACGTCCGTTAGCTCGTGTTCTCGCCATCCGCAGAGAATGGAACATGGAAAATTTTAATTTCATGACAACACAATACGCACGATATGAATCCAAGAAAATGAGGTTTTTCCTAAAGTTTCGTAGCCCTCCGAGGATAGACACGGACGTCTACGTACCAATCCGCGAAAGCCTACTAAACCGGCTCACGACTCGCGAGTCCTAATAACCTAGAGCTCGATACCAACTTGTCACGACCCAAATCCGGTCATGATGGCGCCCAACAATTAAGCTAGGCCAGCCGTACCAACAATTTAATTATCACAAAATACCCGTCCCCAAATGGACAACCCAAGAAGAATATATAAGTTTAAGAACTCCAATAATAATAATACCTGAACAAAATACCGACACTCCCAAAGATCCGGAGTCACAAGTCTAGAGCCTCTAACAAAACCCAACAGAAAAGAGAGTACGATATAGAAGTACTCAAGTCCGAATACAAAATACCAAATAACAACTCGGAAATGAGAGGAGAAGCTAGGTTTCGCGAACGTAGGTAGCTACCTCAAGCAACTCGATATGACACCGCAACCGCGGGAAATGCCCGTCTAATGCTCCCCTGAGTACCCGAGTCCGCACACAAAAGGTGCAGGGAGTAGGGCGAGTACTAAGTACTCAGTGAGTAACAAATATATATAAGTAGCCGACAATAAGAAATCCACAAAATACCACAATACGAAGCTACACTACAATCCGAATCTCCTACGAACTAGCAACAACAATCCAATACAGCTACCACAGAGTAATTCAGCAAATAAGTATGCAATGCAATGCACATAACCGCTACGGCGTGTAGCCCGATCCAATTTAACGTCGACGGTGCTCACTGGGGGTGTGTACAGACTCCGGAGGGGCTCCTACAGCCCAAGCGCAATACCTGCTGCGGCGTGCAGCCCGATCCTCATATCAACCACTGCGGCGTGCAGCCCGATCCCATGCTCAGTCCACAATAAGAAATTAAGTCACAAAACAGTTCATTTTTCTTACTTCCAGTTTCCAGTTCATAATTTATGAAAAATACTTTAACTTTATTAAATTTGCAAAAGTCGGTGACTTAGCATTTCAAAAGGTGAATTTCAATTTCCATGACTGAGATCAGTGATTTAAGCAATTATAGCTATCACATAAATATTGTCCTCTAAGGACGCTACAGATCGGCACAAGGCCCCAAACAAGGCTTTCAACCCACAAATAATTCAAATACAGTGTATTTCCAATACTAATAACATATTATTCATTTCCGGGATGGACCAAGTCTCAATCCCCAGTCACAATCAATCCCGCACCTGCCACGGTGTGCGAGCCACGCCCTACTAGCGTCACGATGTGCTAAGACGGGGTTTCGAACCCTCAGGCTACCATATACACAAACTACACACCTCTAGCCGGTCGTAGACTCGTCCGCGATGCCTTTTCCTTTCAATTTCGCTGCCTCGTGTGTAGAATCTAGTCAAATAATAATAATTATATCAAAAATGGGTCAAAGAATCATAACCCACTTCAATTTACATAAAATTCGCATAATTACACTAAGTTGGTAAAACCCGACCCCGGGCCCCACCGCTCGGAAAATTTCGAAATTAGTACCAACGCGATCCTTATCTCGCCACGAGTCCGTGCATATAAAATTTATCGAAATCGGAGTTCAAATGGCCTTCCAAATCCAAAAGTCCCGTTTTCAATACTTAGGCCACATTTCTTCAAGATTTCTACCCAATTTCATGAAGATTGATGTTAATACTACCATAAAATGATGTTTTTGAGTCAAGAATCTTACCTCCGACGAATACCCGATGACTTCTCAGTGATTTCCTCGAGTTTTCTTCTCTCTAGGGCTCAAAATTATGTTTTGGGGGTGTAAACCCGTAACCCCTCTGTTCTGTGATTAAATTCTCTGCCAGACCCATTTGCTCTACGCGATCGCGACTCTACTCACGCGATCGGGATGTTCAAAAATTTCGGCCTCACGCGATCGCGACTCTCCTCACGCGATCGCGATGTACAAACATCCGGCTTCACGCGATCGCGTCCCTCTTCCTGCGATCGCGTAGCACATTATTCCCTGGACCCCATTTCTCTTCTACGCGATCACGTAGATGCTCATGCGATCGCGATGGTCACCCGGTTAACTCTACACGATCGCGACTGGTGATCCTGTGATCGCGATGGCCTAGCCCCCAGCCCTACGTGATCGCGTCCCCCTCCCCGCAATCGCGGAGAGCAAAAACCTGCTGCGTTTATGACAGCAACCAGCCTTCTCTTTTCTTCCAAAAAATGGTCCGTTTGGACTCCCGGATTCATCCCGAGACCCCCGGGACCCCAACGAAAACCACCAGCATACTACAAAACATGATACGAACTTGTTCCAATCATAAAAACACCATACTAAACATCAAAATCTCCATTTACTCACGGATTCAAGCCTAAGTTTCTTCAAAATTTTCAAAACTAACATTCAATCCAAAACCCGATCAAACGATGTCCGAATGACTTGAAAATTTGCAGACACATCCAAAATCACATAACGAAGCTACATAAATTGTCGAAATTCCATTCCGACCCCCGGATCAAAATATCACCTACCATCCGGTTTTCGCCAAAAATCAACCTTCGCCAATTCAAGCCTAAAACTACACCGGACCTCCGAATTCAATTCCGATTGTTCTCCTAAGTCATAAATGATCCCCCGAAACTAGTCGAATCATCAGAATGCGGTTCCGAGTACTCTAACTCAATAGTCAACTCTTGGTTGACTTTCCATATTCAAGCTTTCTTCAAACATGCTATTTGTTTCATTTTCAATCCAAATCACTCCTAACTCACCCGATATACTCTAATACTGTTATAAAAGCATAAGATATGAAATTGCAAGGTAACGGGGTGGTAATTCCCGTAACAGGCCGGGTCGTTACAAGGCTCATGACTCTTGACCCTTGCGGTCTATGGGAGTTGGTATATTTTGGGACTTGGTTCCCCGTTTTCGATATATGTATCACTGTTGTTTCATGTTTTGATATGCTTAAATGGGATAAAGCGAGCTCCTAGCTCCGTCATTGTTATTAATTGGACAGGCTGGCCTAGCAATGTGCTGGGCGCCATCATGACCGGATTTGGGGTCGTGACAGAAGCAATCCGGCCTGAGCCAAAGTGGTGTACATGCTCATGAACTGTGCCAATCCGGCAGCAGCTCGCGTAGGTGCTCTCGCTTTACCACGTGCGCGTCCTCAAACTTTACCTCGATGCCAACCTCCAACGGCTGCAGTAGGGGGCGTGGGTGCTTGATCACCTCGGATAGTACGTGTCCTCACGATTTGTGAGAGAGTAGAATATAGGTGTTTAGGTGTTTAGGATTGTGGATGTCAAAAATATCGCACGACAGAGAAATCAAATGAAGTAAAATTTTCCAAACAGTTACATAGCCTCTTGCAGATAAGTACAGACGTCTCTGTACTGATCCATGAGACTTTAATAAACCGTCTTGTGATCTGTGACTCCTATGAACCTAGAGCTCTGATACCAACTTGTCACGACCCCAGTTCACCCTCCATGTGATGGAACCTAGTCCCCTACGACTGGGTAAGCATAACAATGCGGAAGATAACCATAATTGTGGAAGAAAGTAAAATAAACTAAATTAGTAAAATAAAATGGTGCTTAATGTGCCACTTGGCACGTACCATAACAATCTTCAAAACTGACAACATTTCCCAAAACTCGAAAACTCACAAATAGCAAGCTAAGAGGATATATAAGAGGCTCTGACTCAAGAATATCTATACAACGAGAAATACTGAAAGAACTATACTTTTTACATAAAGCTGGGAAATGGACTCCTCGGTATGCGGACGTAGCAGATATACCTTGAAGTCTCTACCGATATACCTTCATCCAAGGCTAACAGAAACAGAATGAGAGTACATGCATCTACATAACAAATATGTGCATAAGAGTAGTATGAGCACACCACGGCAGTGCCCTGTAAGTATCAAGACTAAGCTCGATGGAGTAGTGACAAGGAACAGTCACCTACCGGTCAATAAACAGCATAACATAAATAATAGAGGTGCTATGTAAATATGTAAAGACTGCACGGATGAGTAAGAATACTGCAAATCACTGTCACACCTCCCTTTTTACAACCCTTTTTTACCGATCCCTTTGAAAAGATACGTTGGGTATACCTTAATGTTCAAATACCCGAGAAGGATATAATAACAAAGAGGAAGGAGTTTTTCCAAATAAAGGACAATCGGTCCGGGATTTTATTTAATTTTCAGAGTTGCCACTTGGGAATATAATGGTGTCCCAAGTCACCGGTTAATCCCGAATCCGAGTAATTTGACTCTGTATTACAGTCCGCAAAACTAGAAACCTGGATAAGGAATTCTGTTAACCCGGGAGAAGGTGTTAGGCATTCCCGGATTCCGTGGTTTTAGCATGGTCGCTCAACCGTCATTCTCAATTTTATAAGACTTGTTATATACTTTTAAACAATATGTATGGGTTTCCAACTTTGATATTTTTATGAATTGCGACGTCACAAAAACGTATTTCGAGTCACACCACAACCAGTACGTCTGTGACTTTTAATATATTTCGGCTTCGCCGGGATTTAGGATTTGAGTCGCACCAAGTGAACACTCGTTTTAGGGAAAGTATATTTATTAAATCGTGCCTAAATAGTGTCTAACGGCTTAAAAGCTTTTGGGAGAGGTTATGGAATTCGCTATTAACCTTCCCGAATCTATTGTATATTTTATTAATTACATGAAAGGGGGCCCCACTGTTTTACTATTATGTGAGGCTCGTCTCGTGTATCTTTTAAAGTTCATACTTATTGTGTCACTATGTTTTTCTATCAATGTTTTTCCCTTAATCATTATTAATCAACTATAATTCTAGAAAGTGAGTCCAGGCCATTGTTGTTTCATTGTTATTGGGCTTGGAATGCTGGATCTATACTTAATGAGTTATCACATATATCTGGGCCTTAGTGACCCAGACCGGATTTGGGTTTTTGTTCAATAGCCTAGTGAATTTTCGATTACAGTCCAGGCCCACGTCGTACATTAGGCCCAGACCAAATTGAAACAATGGTAATAAAAGCAAAAACGAAAAACTTGCAATGAAAACAAACATCTGGAATCAAAATGAATTCAAATTACACTTTATTCAATAAAAAATTGCTATACAGATTATCAACATTAGCTTTAGATCATAACTGTCTAATGTACATGAGAGCTGAACTAACAGACTGCTTTTACTTTTGTTTTCTAGTATAAATTTACAATCAGTATCTGAATTACCTATTAACTAAGAGATTAGTAGATCATTCAATTATATAAAGTATTATTAATCTAAATGGTTAAACTACTTATATACAGTATTCAGGCTATCTAAAGCTAAAATGAGTCATTCACAGGTGCACAGTTATACTACTGGGTTTACTATGAATCTAACTTGTTTGATATCACAAAGTCAGTCTTAACTGAGTTATTACTTCATCCGGTTGTTCCTTTTTTAAACTTATTCAAATCTAGATATCGATCTCTATATCCGACTACCTACGTGAGCTGATTGAAATTACTACTGTGAACTTGCTGTTATCGATTCATGTTAGGGTTATGTAGCCTCGTTTTACGATTTTTACCTATTTAACTAAGTGATCTAACTATTGTGACTATACTACTACCATTCACCACTTATTACATTGTTTTTGTCCAGGCTTTCACTTATACATACAATGCTACACTAATGAATTACAAATTTAAATTGATACTAGTCAGCTAATTAAAAAAACAGTAAATGCAGAAGACAATCAGAGATTTTTAAAACTGAAACTTCATTTCATCACGGCCTCTTCATTACAAAGTCTTGAGCAAATGTGTACCTGATTCAGCAAAATAACTCGATGAGTTCTAGGGGGAGTAGAAATAGGCACAGCAATAAACTCGACAGGCAATGCAACAGTGAAAAATTGAGTTCCAGATGAGCAAACATAACACAACAATCAGCAATAGAAAACCCGGCAAATGAGCAGAAATTCCAAACAAACTCCAAACAACAATTTCAACTCGAAAACCAGAGAACTATTTGTTATTTTAGTGTATGATTCTCTGAAAATCCACCCTATTTTAGTCTATATATCTATATTTTTTCTATGAATTTTTCTATTGAAAAACCAGCCCTTAAACTAGTCTTGAATGGGGGTATTTATAGGTGTAGGGAGGTGAAATTTTTGGGGGGAAAGATAGAATATAATTCTTTTCCCTCCCCTCCTAATTTACCAAATCTTACACTTTCACCCTAAATCTGTTACAAGATCCCTTCCAGCATGTGCTGGAAGGTTCTTTTTTATTCCATTTGGGGTTTTTACTAAGGTACCCCTACTTGTTATTATTTTTTACTGAATTACTTTTTTCTTAAGACCAATATGCCCTTAATTCTCTGCAGAATTGTAGAAATCAGTAGCACAAAGGTCTTATATATCCCTATAGGCTTTATTAAATCAACTTATTTGCCATTTCATGTTCCTTATATGCCCTTAAAGGCATTGACTAATTACCCGACCTAACTAGGTCAGGTTTTTAGAGATTCAGCTCTTATTTAACTAATGACCAACATTTGTACTAGTATTTAAGAACATGCCACATCAGACTTTAAGACTTATTTCAATTTTAACCAGTTTTACTTCATTTTTGTTATTTAAACTAATTTGCAGGACTAGCCTGCTTATTGTCCTATTAAACTATTTAAGACTTAGCCAGTCCCAAGATTGGACTTGGCTTTGCAATTGAGGCTCACTACAGACATGGCTGGGACCTTTGCAGGTCTAGCCACTAATGATCAATGGTCATGTTGGGCCTTGGTAAGTCTATTCTTTCAGACTTGAACCAATTTATTACACTACTGGCCTATTTAGCCAGTGTGTGAGACCTAACAGAGTAGGTCAATTGCAAAATTGACCACTCTTGGTCACTTATTTAACTTGTAGCGTATTTTTGTGATTTTCAATTTTAGCCTATTCTAAGACACTTAATACGTGTTTTCAAAGTTAACCACTTATAAGTTTTAACACAACTGCAGCTATAACCAATCCACCTAGGCATGATAGTTATTAACAGTGTTCACATTAATACAAGGCTATTACAAACATAGCCAGTTTCACAAATAATTGCACACATAGCCAATAAAATCAGAGTTGTTTATCAATTAATCAAAATTCAGAGAAAAGGGTTGAGTATCAATAGACTTACAAACTCAATTTACATAACATAGTGTCAACTAGTCATTAAACAAGCTTAGTTAAGACTTCTTTATGCTAAATGAACCACTAAAAATCTCAAGTCATACTTAAGATGTTCTTGACATAAACACATATAGGTAAAACTCATAGAGCAGTTCCAGAAAAGAAAACATGGTTTGCAAAGATCAGAAGTAGGCATGAAGGAATATTAATCAGAGAACAACCAAGCTTAAACAAGATAGTCCTAATAGTTACCCTTAAACAGAGTACACATGGAGAACAAACAGAGAATTTCTTAAAGGCAAAAATCCCTAATCTAAACATACGAGTGAAATGAAAAATATGAAATAAATATAATAAAATCAGAACAAATGAACAAGATTTCTCAAAAAAAAACCCTAATCTTAAACATGCATCTATAATAACATATGAAGATAAACAAGATAAAGAAGAATAGATCTTTTAAACGGAAAAACAAACAAACAAACTAAAACTTCTTAAAGACTAAAACCCTAGTTCATACGACTATCTTTATCATAAGAGACACACAAAAAATAACAAAAAATAGCAAACAAAGCAAGTAAAGAAAGCAAACAAAGGGGGAAGGTACTTAGCTTGCAGGGACTGTCCCCTGAGCTTTCCATTTTCCTTTTTCTTTTTTTTTTCTTCTTTTCTTTTCCCAGTTTCTCTTTTCTTTTTTTTATTTTTCTTTTCTGATTTTCTTTTCAGACTTCAAGATGAAGTCTTTTTTATTGTTTCAGTGGTAGAAATAGGTTTGGGGTATCAAAAGGGAGAGGTTTTGTTAAAGGTTGGATTTTTAGGTCGGCCGGGGTTAGTGTTATGGCGACCTATTTTGGGATATTCAAACACTTTGGGGAATATTCGAGGGAAACCAAGTATGGCGGGTGATAGATCAGGTATTGAGGGCTAGATGGTGTTAATTTGGGAAGGTTTCTCATAGATTTGGTCACCGGGGAGAAACTCCGATGACCGGGATTTCAAGAAAGTGAAGGTTTCTTAGGGTTTCTTGGGTTTTGAGGGTATTTCATGGTGGGGAAGAAGAAGAGAAAGGTTTTGGGGCTGGGAGGTGGCTGGAGACCGCCATGGGAGACGGCCAGTCTCCATGGCCGGCGAAGAGAAGAAGAGGAAGAAGATTAAGCTTGAGGAGAGACCGGACCTATATATACTCGGGGTATTCAATGAACTCTTGGTCGTTGGATCATTGATGATCAACGGTCAAGATTGTCCATTGCCAAACGACGACATCTTGACTTAAATGAGACTTATGCCTTCGTCTGTTGGATCTATAGGCCTGGGCGGCTGAGATTAAATCTCATATTTTAATTAACTAATTAATACTCACTGAATTTCTCAGCCGTTGGATTTGCGTGGATGGACGGCTGAGATATGCTTGATTTGGATCAGACGGACCGGTCATTTGGGCAAATATGTTTGGGCCAATATTTCAGAATTCAATTGGCCCAATCCTATTATATATTTTTGTACTTTCTTAGTATTTTAATTATTTTTGTGACAATTTTCTTTGTATTTTCATTTTTTCTTTTGTATTATTTGAGTTACTTAATTTCCTATCTTTACTAATTTCCTGGCATTTTTTGGTAATTTACTACTATTTTTTCTATAATTTCTGCTATTAATGCTCCTTTTTGTTGATTTTCTTTTTAAACTACATTAATCCAAACACATGTATTTCACCTATTTTTTTTTATTTTCTAATTTCTAATTTTTCAAAAACACAAATGTATCTAATTTCAATCAAGACATGCACTTTCACTCAAAAAAAATATTAGTTATTGTTAATTTTGGAATTTATTGCCTAGTGCAAAAATCACGTGCTCACAATCACAATAAGGCTAACGGACAATAAGTAGAGACGGGAATACAATAAATGATAATACAAAAATGATGGCAGAAGTCACGATCCAAATCTTGAAGTCACAACACAACAAGGACAAACAAGTCGCTAAGTCATTATTCTGCGATGGTGCTTACATAAGGTCTTTCCAACTCTTTCCACAATCTTACCACCAACTCTCATACTAACCACGACTCATGAAGAACCCCATATCTAAAGTCTAACACTTGGCATCTTGTGCCCCATCAATAACCCAGTCATGCTGACAACTAACTAGTCAACTAGGGTCACTCTCATATATATAATGGGTAAAGGATGGCATATCCCTATCCTTGGTCAATCAGAAGGGATTCATCTGTAATAGGAGGGTCCAACTACGTGTATGCTTGTGCAAGTGTATATAATAGGAATCCTGCCAACTAGTAAGTATAAGAAATGGAAGCGACTAACACCCGATTCATTCACCCCGAATAGAATCAATAAACAAATATCAATCATAACATGATGAATTTAAGGGGAACTTCCGGGAATCGAACCCATAGTCCAGTACACCAATAATAGGGGGTCTGCCGGGAATCGAACCCGTAGTCCAGCATACCAATAACAGAGGATCTCCCGGGAATTGAACTCGCAGTCTATCATAATCAGCCCCTGACATAGCCCACCATATTTTGCCACGTGTGCAATCACTAACAATATAGCAAACACTGCCTTATTTTGCCACATGTGCATCATAATATTCCCAGCTTATTCTGCCACATGCGCAATCCACATATAAGCATATAACATATGTCGACTTATTATGCCGCATGTGCAAAAACATCAATAGCAACAACAACATGGCAAAGACCTCGTGTAAATCCCCAACAACAACCGCACGGCAGAGACCTGGTGCATCACGGTACCAACAACCACACAGTGACAATAACATATCATTAAGGGAAATCAACAACAAAAATAATAATGTCCCGGCAAGAAATTCAAAAATAGCTAATAAGGTCGCAGAACACCAAGGAGAAACACAATAACCTCAATGATAATCGAGACATAACAAACATATAACAACTACACTGATGCTTCAACAGTTGGACATATAATATATTTGCATGAAGTTATAGATAAACTTACAATGAAGGATTATTCAACGGTAAGAAAAGTTAACACGAATTAAATATTTACTATTTAAGAAATATCAATTAATCATAATGTCACGCCCCAAATCGGGGAACATGACCGGCGCCTGACCGGGTTGCCCCAGTCAAGCGGACCTGGGTGCTTTTCATTCCCACGCGTTACCCCTGTGTTGATTGTTTCTCATTAACCAAATATCTTACTAAACATGAATGATTTCACATTTAACGAATAAAACCATACGAGTGATTCATTAACAATTTTGCAGTTTTTACAACGCCCGACATAACATAATGTATACATAAGACTGGAGTCCCACAGTTTACATGTCTACAGAGCCTCTAGGATACAAAAAGGGGAATACAATACTTGCCGGTAACAAGGCTCCGGCTATACCTTGCAAAACCAAAATAAAATCTAAACAAAAGTGGCATGAACCACACAGGGCCCCAAGGAAGAAAGTGGCTCACCAAAACGGGCAGTGGAAGGAGAAGGATACTACTGCCGATGAGCTGAAGTGCCTGCTACTGATCCACCTACAATCATAACACGAATGTAGCGTCCCCTGCAAAAGGGACGTCAGTACACTTGAATTGTACTGGCATGTATGGACAAACTTTGTCCCAAGTAAACTCAAGCCATTGAATTACATCAACAATTAATTAAGCCAGCCAACCATGTTTCCACATTTTCCTCATTTCAAATAATTCTCAACACAAAGCACTTTCTACGATTAACCAATTTAACAATAACCAATCAATCACGTAAAGCACAAGTAGTCAAACAAAGGGGCAATCAGTGCCCCACAGGTTGCAAACTCTCCTGCTCTGTCTCCTTTCACAATTTCACATTATTGATTTTTGTATCAATTTTCAATAGCGATTTCGATCGCTTTCCATCCTTATTGCCCCCTGACCACCCTTATTACCTCGGCCACCCTTATCACCCCAACCCACACCTTATTTCCCCACGTTGCGGCGCGCAACACGACCCCGCCTTACAGTTTAAAACACAACAATTTCAAACAGCAGATAATGTACTACACACAATTTCAACAAGTTCAAATAAGCAACTTGCACATTGTTTCATGTTCTCAATTATTTTTCAAATCAATATCACAACCATGTTACAATATTTCCACAATTCAAGTGTTTCATCTCTTTCCACAATAAACAAATTCTCAAGTCGTTTTACACAAGGTGCCATATAGGCCATCATAACTATTATTCACAATTCTTTACCCATTTCGACTCTCATTTAATTTTCAGTTCATATTCTATACCACATCACTCATATTTCAACAACAACTTTGAGAATTTCACACAATTTGTCAAATTAACACTAACCAAACAAATTTCACACATATAAGCGATTTCACAAGAATCAAAATTAGCCATACATACCCGGTGATGAGTTTTCTTCCTACTTTATGCTTACCCAAGATATCCTACTCTTGCCAACCTTGTTCTTGAAGACTCTTACTTCTACTCACTTCTTTTTACTAGAAATCAAGTTCAATAATCATGCATGAGTGTAAAATTCTATTTTCAAAAGCTATTATATGCAAACCTCTCTTTACCCAATTTAAAACCTGAAAATCAAAGAAAATAGTTAGGGTTTTTACCTTGAAAAGATTTGGGGAAGTTGAATCTTTGCCCTAGAATCCTTTGAACTAAGATGTTTGGAACAATCTTTGAAGATGAAAGATTTCTCTCTCTAAAAACCCTCTCTTCTCTCTCTAATTTTGGTAAGATGATATAAGAAAATGAAGAAGAAAGGTGTTATATTAAAGAAGAGATCGGGTCAAAATGTTACAAAAATCTGAGACCGGGTCAATTATGCGGTGCACTTTGCGACCGCAGAATCAACATGCGGTCCGCATAGTGACCGCATAATGGCCTCAAAATGACACAAGTTCTGTTACAGAATGCGACCAATATGCGGTCCGCATTCTTGATCCTGCGGTCGCAAAGTGCACCGCAGATTCACTATGCAATCGCATATCGACCGCATTTTCAACATGATTTTTGGGAGGCTTCTGTTAAGCTTTGCGGCAAGAATGCGGTCCGCATAACAGGTTTGCGGTCGCATTCTTGACCGCATATTTGACACTTTTCTGGAAAACTTTATTCTCTACATTTTTGATACTTAAATCACTACCAAGGGTCCGAACCGCGGCGAGCTTGCGAGCCACGAAGAATTCTACGCATTCCTAACACATTATTCGGACCATGACACCACAGCTACTAGGTTTTATGCACAAAAATTTTACGGGGCCTTACACATAAGATATGTATCTTCCTTCTAATTAATACTGTTTAATTATATGAGATATAACACTTATGATTTCAAATTAAAGGCGAGTAGTTAGGGCGGGTATTATGATAAAATGGTACTTGTCTTTAATTAACATGTAAAAGTCTATTTAACTGTGGAAATAAATCAAGAAGGGCAAGAAAATATTAAGCATGACATGTAGAGGTGAAACTAATAACAGGGTACTCAATCGTATCAATATTATCTTTCTACGTGGTGAATTTCACAAGTCCAAGAGCCTAAAAGAACAATTTACCACAATTAAATCCGAGCACGCACTTGTCACCTTGCGTACTCGGACTACAATCAACAGAGAAGACTCAATCCTAAGGGGAGGTCCCCCACACAAGGTTAGGCAAGATATTTACCTTAAAGCCGGTTAAAATCAACTAGCAACTACGTTCTTGCCACGAGTACTCGACTCCAAATGGCCCAAATCTATTCAATTAAATCACATATTGTAAATAATATCTCAAGCAACTAATTTTATAATTAAATTCAAAGGTAAAGCGTAAAATTAGGTAAAATGACCAAAATGCCCCTCAAGCCAATATCTCGAAACCAGAAGAATTTAACATTTTAATAACCCTCATGCTATCACGAGTCTAACCATATAAAAATATCTCAAATCGGAGGTCAAATACTCCCTCAAAATCCAACAATTCGGTCTATAAAGTTCTACCCATTTTACATTAACAATTTGAAATTAAAGGATGAAATTAAGAGGAGATTCATGGAAATTAGCCTATGTTGAGTGAGAAACACTTACCCAAGTTGCCTAGGAGAAAATCCCTAGCCAAGTACCAAGCTCCCAAGTCAAAAATATGAAAAATGGCATAACCCTCGTTTGAAGAAAATATATTCTGCCTAGATTTGCAAAGCAATGCGATCGTGGACAAAAAGATGTGATCGCATTGAGGAAAATTCCGCTGTTGAAAAATGTACTATGCGATCACGAAAGTCCACATACGATCGTGTAATGGAGGAAAATCTGCTGCTCAAAGTTACTCTTCGCGATCGCGAAGATGAAGATGCGATCGCGTACAAGGAAATATTAATTCTATGCGAACGCGGTCATTGAAGTGCGATCACGATGAAGAAATGCACAGACTATCGCGATCGCGAACCTAATGATGCGATCGCGCAGAACATAATTATACCCCTCTAACTTACTCTACGTGATCGCGGAGGAGAAGACGTGATCGCGTAGAAGAAGACCAGCTGACAGATAACAACAGTCCAAAAATAGAAGAAAAGGATCCGTAGCCCATCCGAAACACACCCGAGGCCCCCGGGACCCCGTCTAATCACACACACAAGTCATATAACCTAACACGGACTCGCTCGAAGCTTCAAATCTTATAAAACAACATCAAAATAATGAATCGAACCTTAAATAAAGCTTATGAACTTTCAAATCTTCAAATAACAAATCTCATGCTGAAACCTTATCGATTAAACTAGGAATGATGCCAAATTTTGTAGACAAGTCCAAAATGACATAACGGAGCTACAGAAACTTCTAGAATTCAATTCCGACCCTCAGATCAAAAACTCACTATCGGATTGGAAACTTCAAAAATTCATTCTGAACACGCTCCCAACCCCGAAATCACGTAACGGAGCTAACAGAACCAGCAGATTTCTATTCTGGGGTCTTTTTCGTATTGTTCCAAATACGGGCCATCTTTAAACTCTTAAGCTCCCATCTAGGGACTAAGTATCCCAAAATACTCTAAATCCTAACACCGGACATCTCGGCAAACCAAAATAGCATAAATGAACTTATGGGAAGTAGTTAATAGGGGATCGGGGCGTGAATTATAAAAACGATTGGTCGGATCGTTACAAAGAGTTATGTGGGTAAAAGCTCGAAGGGTGATGTCATGCATTTTGTTTGATTGCTTTGGATGAGGATGAGAGTAAAACCACGAAGGGTGATGTCATGCATTCTAATTGATTGTTTTGGGTGAGGATGAGAGTAAAAGCACAAAGGATGATATCGTACATTCTGTTTGATTGCTTTGGGTGAGGATGAGAGTAAAAGCACGAAGGTTGATGCCGTGCATTGTTGGATTTCTTATTTTTGGTATTTATTATTGTGCCTTATTTCTTAATTACACTGATTGCTTTTATATTCGGTTTGTGCTCCCTATAATATGTTTTCCCTCCTTCTTACGGTTTAGTTCGGTACTTCATTTCCTGTTGTTGTACATATATATATTTTGAACTGCACAGGTTTATGTGAGTGTTTAGTCGTATCCTTGTCACTGCTTCACCGGGATAGGCCAGGCACTTACCAGGACATGGGGTCAGTTGTGTTGATGCTACACTATATGCTCTTTTTGCGCATATACAGGTTTCGGACAACAACAGTAGCAGTAGTGCGAGTGTTACTACTTCGATCATCGAGACACCAAGGTAGCCTTACAGGCATCCGCAGGAACCGTTGTCTCCTATATTTTTGCTTTCAGTCGGTTATCACATGTACTCAAGACAAATAGTTCTATATTTCTTTTAGACATTTGTGTGTAGTACTTTTAGCACTTCATGAGCTAGTGACACTAGGTTTTGGATAGTGATATATTTCAAAACTTCCACATTGTTATATTATTTGGTTAAATATAAAAGTCTTCCGCATTTATTTAATTGTTGATAGTATTTTATTGGTGATGTTGATGGAGGATGTGTAATGTTTGGCTGGCCTAGCTCCGTTAGTAGGCGCCATCATGACGCCCGATAGTGGAATAAATCTGGGTCGTGACAAGTTGGTATCAGAGCACTAGGTTACATAGGTCTCACAACTCATAGAAAAAATTAGTAGGGTCTGAGGGGTAGGTACTAAGACGTCTGTGCATGATCCCCATAGTAAATTGAGCTAGGAAAAATCTCTCATTTGTTCTTTCTTGTCGAGCGTTTTGGTTCCTCAAATGCTTATTGAATTTTTACTTTGTTCTTTCATAGATGAATTGTTAGGTGTTCGATTTCTATTGTGATTTGTTGTGTAGCCCTCGAGTTATGGGTGCGTGTAGAATATTTTTGTATCTCCTAGTTGGAAAGTTAAGTGCAATACTTGCGACGGTATGAGTTCAGACTCAGGAAGACTAAATTGGATGTATTATATGTATGTCGGTGGAAGGTATTTTCTATGTGTCATGATTCGTACAGGTGCTACGCATGTCCATGTATCAATATTGATAACATAATACAGGTAGTATTGAGATTAATGTTATTGATATACATTGTGATGTTTTGTCAAGTTGTAGCCGTGTTGTTAGGATGGTTTTGGTGATTCTTTGGCAGATGGATATGCCCAATTACAAAAGAAACTCTGCCGAAATTTTTAAAAATTTTGGGACTTAGTAAAAATTTGGTCGCCTAGAGAGTAGGCTTAACTGTTATGTGAGTGAATGCAAGAAAATGCAGAAGAATTAAAAATCCAGATGATTTGTGTTTCCACAAGCTTATGAAAGAGTGAGTTTAATCTCACCATGGTATTATGACAGTAATGGAGCATATGAGTTATGAATATAGTGAGTTGTGATATATGGCTTCGAGCTAAGTTAGGGAGGTTGCTGTTGATTAGTTGATTGTACAGTTATGTACTATGTTAGTTCTGATTTGATGCATGCTGGTGAATCAGTTCTGGTTGCATAAATTGGTTCAAGAATGACACGACTGAAGGAAAATGTTTTGACAAGATGTCATGAGCTCGGATGAGCAGGAGATAAGTTTCGATGTTTACGGTAATTTGGCATTGTTTTCAGCGTCACCTAACATTGGTGTTTTGTAAAAGGGGTTTTGCTCCTGGCTAATGATTTTTGATCACTCTGCAGCGTTAGTGCAACCGGTGGTTTAGAGGTACGCCTCAAAAATTGTTACGGTAGGTTATGGGAGTGTGTCCCACTGGAAGATTATATAAGTGTGGCATGCAGTCACTTGACTGATTAAACATGTAAACCAAGTATAAAAGTTGTGATAGTGTCGTTAAATTGAGGAATTCATGCCTGGAGGGCACTTGGCCTATTGGGTTGTGAACTAGGGAGGATTACTCCGATTAGGATGGTTGCTCTTGTGTGTTATGAGAAAAGGGAAGTTACTATGGACCCTTGAAAGGTTGTCAAACTAGTTTATTGTGATCAGAATCAGCTTGAAGTCGGCGGATAGACTTAATATGAATAATGGATCTATATCATGCCAGATGTGTGCATTTTTGTAACGATGATGCTTCATTGTAAGATATCTCAGGTAGTGATGCATTGCGCCATGTGAATTGTGATACAACTCGAGAAATTACTTTCATGTTAAGAATCCATGTAGGAATGATGTTATATGAGCAACTTGGTTGTTGAAATTCTAATTGTATATCGCGCCCCAGTTGTGCTTGAGTTTAGTAGTTATAATGCTATATGTCCCTTAGAGATATTATTATGCACTTAGCATGCGTACGACCGATACTCGGTATTATGTTATAATGAGCAAATTTGGCTCGATGTGCATCTCCTTATGTGAGATCTATGTGTGGATCGGGTGACATACCGCCATGGGTATGTTATCTGGATGGGGTTGCATGCCGCAATAATGTGATGTTGAGTATAGTTTTCTATATGATATCTTGTATGCCTTGCTTCCTATTTTCTAAGAAAGATCCGTATTAGTGCGTGGGATTGGTAATTCCTTCTAGAGATTATTAAATTTGAGATCCGTGCAATCTAAGTATATGAAGTAAATTAAGGAACTAAGACCATTGTTTGGTTCAGAATAAGGTGATAGTTCTTTCCAAGAGGATAGAACTAATGAATTGTTGTTTCGAAAGTGGCTAAGAATGTATACAGATCTCATCTATCGTGTCAGTATTGTAAGAATTTGCATAAGGCACGTGTATTTCATGTAGAGCATGGGATGTGTAGTGATTCCTTCTAAGTGATTAGATACGAGAGCTTTGGATAATTAGGGAAAATGGTATAGCTAGGTGAAAGTGATTTGACGCGAGTATGTGTTTCAGAAAAAGGTAATGTGATTAAACCAATTATAATTCAGTAGTATTGCGGCATGTTCTTGTGGGGTCTACTAGTGGTATTCGGGTTTGCTTGATAGCACAGGTAAATATTGAGTATATGTCGTGAAATGATTAGGTATCAAATGGGTGCATGTATTCGTACGGTGGAAACTAGGATCAAGTATGATGATTTGCGTGTTATATGGAGCTCTGATGCACATGCTATGTTATGGTAGTGGATCTTTATTCGCTGGTATGTTATATTTTGGAATGTGATGTTGGAATTCGGACTGGTTTTCTTAATGTTGGGTGATTTTGAATTATCGCATTAGGGGCTACGCCAGAAATGCCACGGGTTAAGTGTTGAAGTGCGTTAGAATATGTTTTAGTAGAGTGATTTATATTTCAAAGAACTAGCAGACAGCTAGAAAGTAGTACTTTCTTAATTGTGCATTTCTGATAGATGTTAGTGCAGAGGTTGCTATCATTGATCATGTTCTGTTATTGAGGGACTTTTCGGATGCGTTTCATGTGGTCGAGCATGTAACCGGGTGAGATTGTGGATTTCAGTATTTATTTGGTGCCTTCGACATGAGTTATAGAAGTGGAAGAAACATTTTCAGGCTTCTTGGTACTAAGTTTGTTGGCAGGCCGATATGGCTACGCATTTAGCTTGAGTTAGCTTGGTTGGCCCTGAGTTGTACTGTTGAGGAATAGGTTGAGTCTATCGTTATTGAGCTTGTTAGCAATCTGAGGAAAGCTATGACTTGTTTTTCGATGTTGTGAGACATTGTGATTTGTTAGTTATGGGCATATGTGGTGTGGTTCCATTGAGAATGAATAGAGAATGTCGAGTGGGAAGAGTAATTGAGTGTTGCTCAGTGTATGGAGCAATAATTATGGTCTATCGGGTTGTATGTTGTGTGTTCTCTATTGCACCTTGGGTGTAATGAATTGCATTGGTTTCAAACATTAAATGTGCGTGGTTGTTGATTTTGAGCATAGTGGCTTGAGGTGTTTCAGGTGTAACGGTGTTGGGATAGGATCGCGCATTATGGCGAGGCTACGGGAGTTATGACCTTTTGGAATAGATTCAGGCATTTTATTTCTAGGATGTGAGACGGGGTCTTAGCCTTGTATTGTAATGGCATTGATGAGCTTGAGGTACAGCTCTTTCATTTGAGTTATTTGTTATGATTTGAGTGTGTTTATATCGTTTCTTATTGGTGCATGTATTATGCAAGGTGTGGTTTAGACTTGTATTGAGGTATCCTATCATCAGAATGATGTTGGATTCGAGGTGATTGTTGGGTTCATTAATGAATACGGATAGATTTGACCTCAGCTTGTTAGGAAGATAATATCGAGGTTTGACCCGGAAGTCTGTTGTGATATCAGTCAACGGAAGTGGTTTCATGAATGGTTGATCTGAGAGGTGATTACGGTTTATAGCGTGTTTCATTCACCTTTGGTAGTATAGGAAAGTGTGGGAATAAGGCTTTAGCTAATAAGAGGTTCTCTACTGGTTATTGGTTGGTGGGGACAACTGCTGTGAATAGAAGTTATGATTCTAAGTGTTTTGTTTAGGTGGTATATCATATGTTTTCACCCGATGGTGCAAGTATGGGTTATTACAACTGGTTCGGGCTTACTCTGAGTACATATGTGAATTTCTGATCTTGTGTATGATTTTCGGGAAGTGCGACGTGGTTCTATAGTTTGGTTGATGGATTAAATGGACTGTGAAAGTTTGGTTGTATTTTGTTATTGGGTCTATGCAAGATAGGGTGACGAGGGATCACCCCGGGTATATGGTTGGTAAGATCATTCAGCTACTAGTTGGCTTCTAGAATAACTCTCGATACGCTCGAAGACGAGCGTTTGTTTAAGTTGGGGAGGATGTAACGACCCGACGGAAGTTACCACCCCATTTTCCTCATTTTATGCTTCGATATGTTTCATTATATGTGTTTGGATAATTTGAAGTAATTCGGATAGAGTTCAGTTAGTTTGGAAAAGTCAATCGAATGTTGACTTATGAGTTAGAAGGCTCAAAATGGATTTCCGATGATTCAACTAGTTTTGGGGGATGATTTGTGACTTCGGAGCACAATCGGAATTGATTTTGGAGGTCCGGCGTAGAACTAGGTTTGAATTGGCTAAGGTTGAATTTTGGCGAATTCCGGATGGTAGGTAAGATTATGATCTGAGGGTTGGAATGAAATTCCGAGAGTTGTTGTAGCTTCGTTAGGTGATTTGAGATATGTGTGCAAAATTTCACGTTATTCGGAGGTGATTTGGTTGGGTTTTACATCAAATGCAAGTTTCAAAAGTTTTAGTTTAACTTAGGCTTGAATCTGATGTAAATTTGGTATTTTGATATTAGTTTTGGTGTTTTAAGAGTGCAACTAAGTTTGCATGATCATATGTGACATGTTAGTATGTTCGTATGCGGTCCCGGGGAGCTCGGGTGAGTTTTGGATAGGGTTGGGTTGCGTTGTGCTCGTTTTTCTTATGCTTCGACATCGTTTCTTCAAGCATAAATAATATCATATTTAATAAATGAGCTAAGATTACTATTTTGAATAAAGCGTTAGATTTGTATCGTAATTATGGACACGTAGTAAAAAGAATCATCGAATTTGGACATCGTATGAGGATTTTACGATCATTTTAGTAAGGTTGCCCAGATTTTCAGGTTAGTGACGAAACTGCCCCTAACGGCGTATTAAAAACCTACACTATTTGCAAATCTTAAAACCTACATATCTCCTTTATTATAAGTTTAAATTGAGTGATTCAAAATCCTAAATTCATAATAATTTCACAAGGAATCTATTGGGAGCAGTAAAAAGCGTGAACATTATACCTATAATGAGCTGGTCTAGTTTTCTTCTAATTTTGGAACGAGGAGAAGCTTCTGAGGTGATTCTTAAGAGAGAAAATCAGTGCGTATCACAAAGGTAAGTGATTTTATTATTAAAACTCATTTATGGGTAATTATAGACCATAATCCCAATCTTTAATTCATGACAAACAGTAGACAAATAGGATTTTGGGGCCTGGAATTATGAGACCTTTAGGGGTCAATTTGAGGGGTCAAACGGACTCCGATTTTGCTGTTCTTTATATGTACAGAATCGGGAGAAGATGAAGAACATTTTTCTGTAAAAATTTCTGAGTTTTGAGAAGTGGGACCGGAGCTTGGGTTTTGTCTAATTTCGAAAGTTTTGGAATAATGCTAGGAAATTCATATATAGGCTATGGGATGTTACCATTGAGTCTTAATTGATATTATCAAATAGATTATGCCTAGATATAACTGAATTGGAGGTTTAATCACAAGGTAAAGAAATAGTTGAGGATTAAGCGGACTTTAAGGCTTTGAGGTAAGTGTTTGATCTATCCTAGCTTGAGGAAACAGGATTCGAGTATAATAAATTGCTATTTCCTAAATGATCGAGTGCGGTGTATATGCGTGGTGATGAGTATCTATACACCAGAGTCTAGCATGACCGTAGGTCTTTGTTTGTACATATTTGTGAGATAATTTGGAACTCTCCTAAGCTAAATTATAATTTGCTACAAATGTGAAGATTCTGAGAATAAACTGTGACATATTAATATTTTGGAGCGTTGGCTCAAAATATAACTACTATTGAGTAAAAGTTGAAAGTATTGAAAGGAGTTGTGATTGATCCCTTGTCGGGATGGTTAAATATATTGAGTATTACCCTTATCGGTATGTGAAAGTTATTGATATTGTTCCCTTGCCGGGACTCAGTTGTTAATTATGTTATTCCCTTGTCGGGACACTTCTTATTATTGTTTATTTAACTCGCCCGTTTAGTTATGATTGATGTTTGGGTGAGGAAGAGTGATAATGCACGAAGGGTCATTCCGTGCCATTTTTAATTATATTTGCACGAAGGATCATTCCGTACCATTGTTGATTATTTATGCACGAAGGAACATTCCGTGCCATCGTTGATTATATTTGCACGAAGGGTTATTTCGTGCCATATTTTAACTATTATACACGAAGGAATATTCCGTGCCATTGTTGATTATATTTGCACGAAGAGTCATTCTGTGCCATGCTATGAGAGTTATGTGGGTAAAAGCATGACGGGTGATGTCGTGCATTCTGTTTGATTGCTTTGGATTAGTATGAGAGTAAAAGCACGAAGGGTGATGCCGTGCATTCTGTTTGATTGTTTTGGGTGAAGATGAGAGTAAAAGTACGAAGGGTGATGCCATGCATTCTGTTTGATTGCTTTGGGTGAGGATGAGAGTAAAAGCATGAAGAATGATGTCGTGCAATTATTGGATTTCTTATTTTTGATATTTATTATTGTGCCATTTTTCTTAATTACACTTATTGCTTTTATATTCGGTTTGTGCTTCCTATAGTATATTTTCCCTCCTTCTTACTGTTTAGTTCGGTACTTCGTTTCCTGTTGTTGTAGATATATATTTTTTGAACTGCACAGGTTTATGTGAGTGTCTGATCCTAGCCTTGTCACTACTTCGTCGGAATAGGCCAGGCTTTTACCAGCACATGGGGTCGGTTGTGCTGATGCTACACTGTGTGCTCTTTTTGTGCAGATACAGATTTCGGACATCAACAATAGCAGTAGTGCGAGTGTTAGTAGTTCGATCATCGAGACACCGAGGTAGCATTGCAAGAGTCCGCATGGCCTATTGTCTCCTCTATTTTTGCTTTCAGTCTCTTATCTCATGTATTCGAGACAAGTAGTTTTATATTTCTTTCAGACAGTTATGTGTAGTACTCTTAACAGTTCGTGAGCTAGTGACACAAGGTTTTGGGTAGTGATATATTTCAAAACTTTCACATTGTTATATTATTTGGTTAAATATAAAAGTCTTCCGCATTTATTTAATTGTTGATAGTATTCTATTGGTGATGTTGATGGAGGATGTGTAATGCTTGGCTGGCCTAGCTCCGTTAGTAGGCGCCATCACGACGCCCGATGGTAGGATAAATCTGGGTCGTGACACTATCCTTAAGGATATTTTACCCACACCGAGATAAATAACATTAGGTGTATCCCCATGATTTAACAAGCTCTTCTAGTATAACCAGAAATAAAATAATAAAGATTTATGAGAAGAAAACCCAGCACAAAAGAAAAGGGAAGAAAAAGTTTTAACTTTGTTTTTCACTCTACCATTTTTAAAATGAAACAAAGATATATATATATATATATATATATATATATATATATATATATATATATATATATATATATATATATATATATATATATATATATATATATATATATATTCTAAAGTAGATAGACTAACTCTGTCAGAAAACATGCAAACGTATAAAGCCATTAAAGTTTTTCAATATTCCAATACGTTAAAGAAAATGCCATT
This sequence comes from Nicotiana noctiflora, assembly GCA_032618575.1. NCBI lineage: Eukaryota > Viridiplantae > Streptophyta > Magnoliopsida > Solanales > Solanaceae > Nicotiana > Nicotiana noctiflora. Next base: position 69,814 of record JASVEL010007440.1, read on the forward strand.
AAGGCTAAGAAACAGTAAAATCATCATAACATTAAGGCTATACATATCTGATGCATCTAATATAAGTTATTGTCATTCAATTGCTTGATTTTATTTGTCAAAGAATGAATCCAAACTTATCAAATTAGTTGTTACAAACATTGATAATTATTCAAATAATTAGAGTAATAAAGATTCATTAATCTAATATTAAAAGAACAAACCTAGACATGATTTTAGACAATTCTTTTTGAGATATTAAAACTAACTTTTTCCAACAAATTGTAGGATAATTGTATCATAATTGTATTTAAATTTATCAATTACATAAATGCTTAAAATATAAATGTATCATACTGTCACGACCCCAAATCCGGTCATGATGGCGTCCAGCACGCTGCTAGGCCAGCCCGACCAATAAACAACAATCATAGAGCTATGAGCTCGCCTTATCCCATTTAAGCATAACAACCGTAAAACAACAGTGATGGATATATCGAAACAGGGGAACCAAGTCCCAACGCATACCAACTCCCATAGACCGAAGGGTCAAGAGTCATGAGCCTCTAATGAACATAAGTGTATAAGGGTTTACAAGATACCAAGTGCGGAAAGAAATATCAATACAGAATCAAAAGACAGTAAGAAGGAATATCGGGTCCTACGGACTCTGCAGCTACCTCGAATATCCTATAGATGTCGCCTCGAACAGCTACCGGATCACTGCTGAGAGGTACCTGGATCTGCACACAAGGTTCTGGGAGTAAAATGAGTACTGCCAGACTCAGTGGTAATAAACAAGGGTACGACAGCACAGATAAGAAATCCGCAATAAAGCACTATATAAAGCTGTAATCAAATACCCTGTCACATAATCAGTATCAACTGTACCTGTACCAACAAGTACCAACAAACACGATAACAACTATCGGATGTAGCTAAATGCAATGCAATGCATGATATGACCGCTACGGAGCGTAGCCCGATCCAATTTGGGTACCCGTGCTCACTGTGGGGGTTTAGACTCGGGATGGGATCCTACAGCCCAAGCATAATATTACTATGGCGTACAGTCCGATCCAACATATATACCGCTGCGGCGCGCAGCCCGATCCACTACTAGTCAGCTAATATGCAAATACAGCCTCGCAGGCTCAAAAGTAGTTTTGAAAACTCTTTTATCATTTTTCAGTTGGAAAACAGTAATATCAAGTTCCAGAGATTGGAAATAGCATGATAACAGAAATAGCTACGGACTGGTAGTAACTAGCATGTCAATATCACAAGACAATGATAACGATCCTCGCAGGATCCAATAACTGGCTCACGGCCCACAAGTATACTCAACCGCCCAAGAAGGGGGTTCCTCGGCTCAAGAGTGGCCAATATCACAATATATAGTATGCAACCATCCGAGAAGGAGGTTCGACGGCTCAAGATTAGCCAATGTCATAACACAGTATCAACAAGTCGGACTAAGCCATAGTCCCCAATCACAATCGACCCCGCACTCACAAGAGAGTACGTGTCTCGCCGCTATACAGCTTCACAAAGTGGTATACCGGGGTTTCGAACCCGCTGGTCATCACCCACATCAATTACTCACCTCAATACGGCGCGACGACTACTCCGCAATGCCCTTGCCACGAGAATCAATCTCCGCACGAGTAGAATCTGATCAAATACAGTAGAAATACAACAAATTAGGCCAAGGGGACGACACCCAATCAATACAACTCAATTTACATCAAAATTCCCAAAGTTGTCAAAACCCGACTTTCGGTACGCTTGTCGAAAAATTACAAAAGTCACATATTCGGAACCTTCATCTCAATACGAGTCTAAGCATATCAATTTTACCAAATTCGGACTCCATTTGCCCATTCAAAACCTTGATTTTCTAAAGTTCAAGCCCAGGGCTAAATCCTCCATAAATTACCCCAAATTCCTCCATTTTCATGATATAATGTCATAATATTACCAATACTAATCATAGTTTAAGTCCATAGTTGATTACCTGATGATTTCCCTTGAGTTTCTCTTCAAAATCGCCCAAATCGCCTCTAAAGCCGAGACCCAAATGTGTGAAATGTTTCTGAAATTTTCTAACTTCTGATACAATTAATTCACTACGATTTTCGCTTCTGCGGACCATTTTCCGCCCCTGCGGAACCGCTTCTGCGACCAATTGGTCGCTTCTGCGAACCCAGGCCTATTTGGCCATTTCTGCTCCTGCGATACACGGACCGTTCCTGCGGGTCCGCTTCTGCGGAATTTCTTCCGCCCCTGCGGTCCTTTCCGCCTCTGCGCTCCAGAGTCCGCTCATGCGGACTCGCCTATGCGGTCAAGAATCCGCTTCTGCGGACTTTCCCCTTACTCATCAAGTCCGCTTCTGCGGTCACCCACTTGCACCAGCGACGCCGCTTCAGCAGAAAAGATTCCGCTTCTGTGATGCCAAGCGCTCCTGCGCCCCCTCGTCCGCTCCTGCGGACTCGCTCTGCGCCCCCATTTCCGCAGGAGCGAAAACAACAGAACCAGAGCACAAGTCTGCAATTTTTCCGCATTTTCTCCCGTTTAGCCATCCGAAAACATCCCGAGGCCCCCGGGACCTCGTCCAAACACACCAACACATCTTAATACCTTATTCGAACTTGCTCAAATCCTCAAAACACGTCTAACAACATCAAAACCCATAATTCGCATCGAATTCAAGCCTAAATTCCTTAAAACATTCCGAATTACACATTCAATCAAAAACCTGACCAAACGACGTCCGAATGACCTGAAATTTTGCAGGCACATCCAAAATCACCTAACGGAGCTACTGCAACTGTCGGAATTCCATTCCGACCCCCGGATCAAAATCTCACCTACCGTTCGGATTTCGCCAAAATTCAACCTTAGCCAATTCAAGCCTATTTCTACACCGGCCTCCAAATTCAATTCCGATCGCTCCCCTAAGTCACAAATCACCTCCCGGAACTAACCGAATCATCAGAATCCGATTCCGAGCCCTCTAACCAAATAGTCAACTCCGGGTTGACTTTCCTTATTCAAGTTTCCTTCACAAAGGCTATATGCCTCATTTCCAATCCAAATCACTCCTAACTCACCCGATAGACTTTAACACTGATATAAAAGCATAAAACATACAATTTCAACATAACGGGGTGGTAATTTCTGTGACGACAAGCTGGGTCGTCACATTCTCCCCCTCTTAAGCAAACGCTCATCCTCGAGCGGGTCAAGAAACATACCCGAAGTCTCAAACAAGTGAGGATATCTGCTCCGCATCTCCCGCTCGATCTCCCAAGTGGCCTCCTCCACGGGTCGACCTCTCCACTGAACCTTAACTGATGCAATCTCCTTAGACCTCAATTTTCTTACTCGACGTCCCAAAATGGCAATAGGCTCCACATCATAGGATAGATCACCATCAAGCTGAATGGTGCTGAAGTCTAATACATGAGACGGATCTCCAATGTACTTCCGGAGCATAGACACATGGAATACTGGATGAATGCTAGATAAGCTGGGCGGCAAGGCTAACTCAAATGCAACCTCTCCAACCCTCCTAAGTATCTCAAAAGGACCAATGTATCTGGGACTCAACTTCCCTTTCTTCCCGAACCTCATGACACCCTTCATAGGTGAAACCTTCAACAATACTCTGTCACCAACCATGAAAAACAGCTCTCGAACTCTACGGTCCGCATAACTCTTCTGACGAGACTGTGCTGTACGAAGCCTCTCCTGGATCAACTTTGCTCTATCCAGAGCATCCCGGACTAACTCAGTCCCTATCAATCTAACCTCACCAGGCTCAAACCATCCCACGGGGGATCTACACCGCCCGCCATACAATGCCTCATACGGGGCCATCTGAATACTCGACTGATAACTGTTGTTGTAGGCAAACTCAGCAAGTGGTAGGAACTCATCCCACGAACCACCAAAATCAATCACACAAGCTCGCAACATATCCTCCAAGATCCGAATAGTACGCTCAGACTGTCCGTCTGTCTGGGGGTGAAATGCTGTACTCAACTCAACCCGTGTACCCATCTCTCGCTGAAATGCTCTCCAAAACCGAGAAGTGAACCGAGTACCCCTGTCGGATATGATAGACACTGGGACCCCATGCAACCAAACAATCTCTCAAATAAAGATCGCTGCCAACCGCTCCGATGAGTAGGTAGTACTAACTGGAATGAAGTGAGCTGACTTGGTCAGTCTATCCACAATCACCCATACAGAATCAAACTTCCTCGCCGTCCGAGGGAGTCCAGTAACATAGTCCATAGTGATCCTCTCCCATTTCCACTCAGGAATAACAATGCGCTGAAATACACCACCGGGCCTCTGATGCTCGTACTTAACCTGCTGACAGTTGAGGCACCGTGCTACATGTCTGACAATGTCCATTTTCATCTTTCTCCACCAATAGTGCCGTTTCAAATCTTGATACATCTTCGCGGCTCCTGGATGGATAGAATACCGCGAGCTATGGGCCTCCTCCAGAATCAACTCACGAAGGCCATCAACATTGGGCACGCATATCCGGCCCCGCATCCTCAATACGCCGTCACTATCAATGGTGACATCTCTAGCATCATCATGCTGAACTCTGTCCCTCAGGACAGCCAAATGTGGATCATCATACTGGCGCTCACGAATACGATCATATAGAGATGATCGAGATACAACACAAGCCAATACCCTGCTGGGCTCCGAAATATCTAACCTCACTAGCCGATTGGCTAGCACCTGAACATCATAAGCAAATGGCCTCTCCTCAGCTGGAATATATGCCAAGCTCCCCATACTGACCGCCTTCCGGCTCAAAGCATCGGCCACCACATTGGCCTTCCCCGGATGATATAATATAGTAATGTCATAATCTTTAAGCAACTCAAGCCATCTCCGCTGTCTCAAATTAAGATCTTTCTATTTGAACAAGTGCTGGAGACTACGATGGTCGGTATACACCTCACAAGACACACCGTACAAATAGTGCCTCCAAATCTTCAATGCATGAACAATGGCGGCTAGCTCCAAATCATGAACAGGATAGTTCTTCTCACGTGGCTTCAACTGCCGAGAAGCATAAGCAATTACCTTACCTTCCTGCATCAACACACAACCTATCCCCACTCTCGAGGCATCACAATAAACAGTATATGAACCTGAAGCTGATGGCAATACTAACACTGGAGCTGTGGTCAAAGCTGTCTTGAGCTTCTGAAAGCTCTCCTCGCACTCATCCGTCCACACGAATGGTGCACCCTTTTGGGTCAATTTAGTCAACGAAGAAGCAATGGATGAAAATCCCCGAACAAACCGGCAATAATATCCCGCCAAGCCAAGAAAGCTGCTGATCTCTGTAGCTGAGGACGGTCTAGGCCAACTCTGCACCGCCTCTATCTTCTTTGGATCAACCTGAATACCATCACGAGAAACCACATGTCCCATAAATGCTACGGACTCGAGCCAAAACTCGCACTTGGAGAATTTAGCATATAGCTTCTCCTCCCTCAATCTCTGCAGCACAATACTCAAATGCTGAGCATGCTCCTCCTGACTACGGGAGTAGACTAGAATGTCATCAATGAACACAATCACAAATGAATCCAAATTGGGCCTGAACACACTGTTCATCAGATGCATAAATGCTGCCGGGGCGTTGGTCAGCCCAAACGACATCACAAGAAACTCATAATGACCATATCGGGTCCCGAATGCAGTCTTCATAATATCCGAGTCCCTGATCTTCAGCTGATGATAGCCTGAACGAAGATCGATCTTAGAAAACACCCTCGCACCCTGTAACTGATCAAACAAATCATCTATGCGCGGTAGAGGGTACTTGTTCTTCATTGTTACCTTGTTCAATTGCCTATAGTCAATACACATCCGCATGGAACCATCTTTCTTTTTAACAAACAACACTGGTGCACCCCACGGGGGACACACTAGGACGGATGAAACCCTTATCCAGAAGCTCCTAGAGATGCTCTTTCAGTTCTTTCAACTCAGTCGGTGCCATCCGATAAGGAGGAACGGATATGGGATGAGTGCCCGGCACCAAGTCAATGCCAAAATCAATATCCCTGTCCGGCGGCATGCCCGACAGGTTTGAGGGGAATACATCTGGGAAGTCCCTCACAACAGGTACAGAATCAATGCTAGGAGACTCGCCTCCCACATCTCTCACAAAAGCTAAGTACGATAAGCACCCTTTTTCAACCATCTTCTGAGCTTTTAAGAACGAAATAACACGGCTAGGGACGAAATTGGTCGAACCCCGCCACTCGATCTGAGAAATACCAGGAATGGCCAACGTAACTGTCTTAGCATGACAGTCCAATATAGCATGGTACGGAGACAACCAGCCCATACCCAATATAACATCAAAGTCCACCATACCCAACAATAACAAATCTGCCTGGGTCTCCAGACCCCCAATAGATATAACACAGAGGATCTATAGACATGATCCACAACAATCGTATCACCCACGGGGGTGGATACATGAACAGGTAAATCAAGACTACTACGAGTCGCACCCAAATGACGTGCAAAATAAGAGGACACGTAAGAATATGTGGACCCTGGATCAAATAGAACAGAGGCATCTCTGTGACAGACAGATATGATACCTGTAATCACTGCATCGGAGGCAACTGCGTCACGCCTGTCAGGAAGTGCATAGAACCGTGCCTGGCCTCCACCAGATCTCTCCTCGCCCCTAGGGCGACCACGAGAAGACTGACCTCCACCTCTACTAGACTGAGATGGTGCTGAAGATGAGGGTTGATCCCTCTGCTGAGTCCTGTCCCTACGGAGTCGAGGGCACTGTCTCCTCATGTGGCCAAACTCACCACACTCATAACATGCACCCGGTGCCGGAGAAGCGGACCGAGGGAACCCCTCGCCGCGTGAGCTAACCCCGGGCCGACGAAGCAGGTGCCGCACCCCGGGCCGGAAGCGGCACCAAGCGATGACCGACCCCGCTGAAACCCCCGTCGACCACGACCATGCGAACCTCCGCCTCGCTCCGGGCGGCCCGAACGAGAAGCGTCTAGACGAGCGACCTCTCGCTCCGCCGGGAATGCCCTCTAGATGGAGCACCACTGAAACCGCCCGAACCACGAGGCCTCTTGGCCTCCCGCTCCTCTCTCTCTCGGCGACGATCCGCCTCAACGGAGCGTGCCATATCAACAACCTGCTCAAATGATGATGACAAAACTCTCTCTCTGGTCATAAGAACGCGGATAGAGTAGTTGAGGCCATCAATGAACCTCCTGATCCTCTCCCTATCATTAGGGATCATCCATGTGGCATGCCTAGCCAACCGTGTGAATCCGAGCTCATACTGGGTCACAGACATGTCGCCCTGAACCAACCACTCGAACTAGCAACGTAGCTCCTCGCGACGAGACTGTGCTACATATTTCTCTAGAAAAAGAGTAGAGAACTGCTGCCATGTGAGAGGTGCCGCTCCTGCAGGCCTACGGCTCTCAAACTCTTCCCACCAATCAAATGCGGGACCAGTGAACTGAAAGGTAGTAAATGAAACTCCGCTAGACTCAAGAATACCAGCCGTACGCAGCATCTTTTGACACTTATCCAAGAAACCCAGGGCATTCTCGCCCTCAGCGCCACTGAAATGGGGTGGCTGAAGTCTACCAAATCTCTCAAGACGACGCTGCTCGTCGTCGGGCATAGCCTGAACCATATGCTCTGGAGCTGGTGCTGGTGCAGCTGGAGGAATAACCGGTGCAACCACCTGAGCGGGGACCGCCTCTGGCGTCTGAAGTCCCTGAACAACGGGCTCCAGTGTGCGAGCTGCAGGGGTCTGCTGACCACCCCCTGTCTGAGATGTCGCTGCAGTAGCAGTAGCTGAGACTACCTGAGCCAAACCGGAACACACCGATAATATCTGAGCAAGAGTCTCCTGAAGACCAGGAATAGCAATAGATACAGTCTGGCCCTGAACTGGGGCTGCTGGAGCATCAACCACTGGGGGCTGCTCCTGAACCGGTACAACAGGCGGGTCGGCCTGGCACCTCAGCCGCTCTACCTCTACCTCTAGCACGACCGTGCCCACGGCCTCTAACGGGTGGCAATGGAGGTCGTCCACCTCGTCCCGATGCTCGCGTTCTCGCCATCCGCGAGAGAATAGAATATAGAAGTTCAGTTCTCAGAACAACAAGATCGCACGACATAGTTCAAGAAAAGTGAAGTTTTCCTAAAGGTTCGCAGCCTCCCGAGGATAAGTACAGGCGTCCCCGTACCGATCCACAAGACTCTACTAACCGGCTCAAGATTCATGAGGCCTAGTAAACCTAGGCTCTGATACCAACTTGTCACGACCCCAAATCCGGTCGTGATGGCGCCCAGCACACTGCTAGGCCAGCCCGACCAATAAACAACAATCATAGAGCTATGAGCTCGCCTTATCCCATTTAAGCATAACAACCGTAAAACAACAGTGATGGATATATCGAAACAGGGGAACCAAGTCCCAACGCATACCAACTCCCATAGACCGAAGGGTCAAGAGTCATGAGCCTCTAATGAACATAAGTGTATAAGGGTTTACAAGATACCAAGTGCGAAAAGAAATATCAATACAGAATTAAAAGACAGTAAGAAGGAATATCGGGTCCTGCGGACTCTGCAGCTACCTCGAATATCCTACAGACGTCGCCTCGAACAGCTACCGGATCACTGCTGAGAGGTACTTGGATCTGCACACAAGATGCAGGGAGTAAAATGAGTACTGCCAGACTCAGTAGTAATAAACAGGGGTAAGACATCGCATATAAGAAATCCGCAATAAAGCACTTTGTAAAGTTGTAATCAAATACCCTGTCACATAATCAATATCAACCGTACATGTACCAACAAGTACCAGCAAAACAGGATAACAGCTATCAGATGTAGCTAAATGCAATGCAATGCATGATATGACCGCTACGGCGCGTAGCCCGATCCAATTTGGGTACCCGTGCTCACTGTGGGGGTTCAAACTCCGGAGGGGCTCCTACAGCCCAAGCACAATATCACTGCGGCGTGCAGTCCGATCCAACATATATACCGACGCGGCGCGCAGCCCGATCCACTACCAGTCAGCTAATATGCAAATACAGCCTCGCAGGCTCAAAAGTAGTTTTGAAAACCTTTTTATCATTTTTTAGTTGTTAAACAGTAATACCAAGTTCCAGAGATTGGAAATAGCATGATAACAGAAATAGCTACGGATCGGTAGTAACTAACATGTCAATATGATAAGACAATGATAACGATCCTCGCGGGATCCAATAACTGGCTCACGGCCCACAAGTATACTCAACCGCCCAAGAAGGGGTTCCTCGGCTCAAGAGTGGCCATTATCACAATATATAATATGCAACCATCCGAGAAGGAGGTTCGACGGCTCAAGAATAGCCAATGTTAAAACACAGTATCAACAAGTCGAACTAAGCCATAGTCCCCAATCACAATCGACCCCGCACTCACAAGAGAGTACGTGTCTCGCCGCTATACAGCGTCACAAAGTGGTATACCGGTGTTTCGAACTTGCTGGTCATCACCCACATCTATTACTCACCTCAATACGGCGCGACGACTACTCCGCAATGCCCTTGCCACGAGAATCAAGCTCCGCACGCGTAGAATCTGATCTAATACAGTAGAAATACAACAAATTAGGCCAAGGGGACGACACCCAATCAATACAACTCAATTTACATCAAAATTCCCAAAGTTGTCAAAACCTGACTTTCGGTATGCTTGTCGAAAAATTACAAAAGTCACATATTCGGAACCCTCATCTCAATACGAGTGTAAGCATATCAATTTTACCAAATTCGGACTCCATTTGCCCATTCAAAACCTTGATTTTCTAAAGTTCAAGCCTAGGGCTAAATCCTCCATAAATTACCCCAAATTCCTCCATTTTCATGATATAATGGCATAATATTACCAATACTAATCATAGTTTAAGTCCATAGTTGATTACCTGATGATTTCCCTTGAGTTTCTCTTCAAAATCGCCCAAATCGCCTCTAAAGCCAAGACCCAAATGTGTGAAATGTTTCTGAAATTTTCTAACTTCTGATACAGTTAATTCACTGCGATTTTCGCTTCTGCGGACCATTTTCCGCCCCTACGGAACCGCTTATGCGACCAATTGGTCGCTTCTGTGAACCCAGGCCTATTTTGCCAATTCCGCTCCTGCGATCCATGAGCCGCCCCTGCGTGTCCGCTTCTGCGGAATTTCTTCCGCCCCTGCGGTCCTTTCCGCCTCTACGCTCCAGAGTCCGCTCCTGCGGACTCGCCTATGCGGTCAAGAATCCGCTTCTGCGGACTTTCCCCTTACTCATCAAGTCCGCTTCTGCGGTCACCCACTCGCACCAGCGACGCCGATTCAGCGGAAAAGATTTCGCTTCTGCGATGCCAAGCGCTCCTGCGCCCCTCGTCTGTTCCTGCGGACTCGCTGCTGCGCCCCCATTTCCGCAGGAGCGAAAACAACAGAACCAAAGCACAAGTCTGCAATTTTTAAATATTTTCTCCCGTTTAGCCATCCGAAAACATCCCGAGGCCCCCGGGACCTCGTCCAAACACACCAACACATCTTAATACCTTATTCGAACTTGCTCAAATCCTCAAAACACGTCTAACAACATCAAAACCCATAATTCGCATCGAATTCAAGCCTAAATTCCTTAAAACATTCCGAATTATACAATCAATCAAAAACCCGACTAAACGACGTCCGAATGACCTGAAATTTTGTAGGCACATCCAAAATCACCTAACGGAGCTACTGCAACTGTCGGAATTCCATTTCGACCCCCGGATCAAAATCTCACCTACCGTTCGGATTTCGCCAAAATTCAACCTTAGCCAATTCAAGCCTATTTCTACACCGGTCTCCAAATTAAATTCCGATCGCTCCCCTAAGTCACAAATCATCTCACGGAACTAACCGAATCATCAGAAACTGATTCCGAGCCCTCTAACCAAATAGTCAACTCCGGGTTGACTTTCTTTATTCAAGTTCCCTTCACAAAGGCTATATGCCTCATTTCCAATCCAAATCACTCCTAACTCACCCGATAGACTTTAACACCGATATAAAAGCATAAAACATACAATTTCAACATAACGGGGTGGTAATTCCCGTAACGACGGGCCGGGTCGTCACACATACTTGTATCACGATTGTATCTAACTTGTATTTGGTATACTAAGACCCACAATAATACATGATACAATACTAATAAATTAATATACAATTATGTGAAATTCTCCATGAACGCACAAATACTCGTAACAATATGAAATGGATATACAATAATCATACATTTTTAATACAATTCGTGCAACAATAATACATATATAATTTTAATACAATTACGATACATTTCTGAAAATTTGTGACAAAATTATGATCGTCATCTTCTTCACGTTTGAATTACAATTCCATACTAAAAATTTAATATAATCATATTATAATTGTATTAGTATTGTATCGAGTATTATTTTGGGTATTGATATATCATATACAAGTCACATATAGTAAAGATCTTAGAAATAAAGAAAACAAGATTCAAAACTTAACACACTTGATTCTAGAGCAATATTTTCGAATTTCATCTGTGTTATATCAATTTAAAAAATGAAGATTTTGGGTGATTAGTAAAAAAGAGGGAATCAAATTTTAAAAGCCTTGGAAGAGTAAAAAAAAATCTGCAGTTTTTTTTGGGGGGGGGGGGAGTGGGGGAAGGGATAACAATGGGTAAGTAAGATTTTGGATAAAAGTGGATAAACGAATATTCTTACTGTGGGTAAGAATAATTTTGGATAATTATTAAGAAAGAGAGAAGATCTTTTTGTAACCCTTTGAAAAGGGAAAGAATTTTAAATGTATAGGGAATTATTGAAAAAGGAGGTTGGGTATCATGTAACTAATATGCTAGAGTTAAAGGATCTTGAATTTCTTCCTTTTTTATGATTTTGTATAGAAGTAGTAAATATAGATATACAAAGTAATTAATAAGCACCATAAATAAATGTGGTATATAGGTTTCTATTATAGTATAATTAGGTAAAAATCCTGATTTTTTTGGACTCGATTATGCTTGTGTTTTCTTTATCTCTTTTTTCTTTTTAGTTGATAAGCATTTAAGTACAACTTAAAGTGACTCCTATAATGCAAGGGTAATTATAAAGGGAGAATTACACAAAAATATAATCCACCTATATGCATTATAGTAGAATAATTTAGTTACACCTTTGCAAATCTGTAGCCCATTAACAATAGGCTTCAAGCATGAAAATCCCGATGATTTTTTTATTCTAATTTTCCAAGTTTGTATATATTCCTATTCCATCTACAAAAAATTCAAATTCATATATAATGCAACTTGAAAACTTTAAATTATCTTCTTTTCCAAGTTCCAACTAGCATAAATAAAACATAAAAAATAAAAAAAATGATTACACATTCATGATTTTGCAAATAAATCAACAAGAAAAGTCGATTATACAAAGATTGAACATATAAAATTTTAATTTTAGATTTAACTACACATGTGCATTACTTGTATAATGATGTATAACTTTGTATAACCTTGTATATACAATCTCTAATAATGTATATCAGAAAAGTAAGACAAAGAAGAAGAAAAGAAGAAAGTGTCAAACATCCATGGATGCCTATTATACACATACAATGTATATACACACTTATAAAGAAAGGGCCGACCCAGTTCAATACCCACTTCGTGGGTGTCCGGGGAAGGGAATACTCTAGGCAGCCTTCCCCCTGCTTTGCAGAGAGGCTGATTCGAACCTGCGACCTGACACACCACGGCAAGCAAGCTTACCGCTGAGCCAAGCCGGCCCTTCTATATACACACTTATACATTACAAAAAAATCTAAATTATACAATATTATAAGCATATATACACACTTATACATATTTATACAATATTATATATGTCACAACCCTAGTTCACCCTCCATGAACATGTCGTGATGGCACCTAGTTCCTACGACTAGGTAAGCCTAACAATGCGGAAGATAATCAAAATTTGCGGAAGCAAGCAAAACAAACTGAGTTAGCAAAATAAAATGGTGCTTAAGGTGCCGCTTGGCACGTAGCATAACAAACTCAAAACTTACGACAATTCCCAAAACTCGGAAACTCATAAATCACAAGCTAAGCGGATGCATAAGAGGTTCTAACTCAAGAATATCTATACAAGAAGAAATACAGAAACAACTACACTTTTTACAGAAAACTAGAAAAATGGGCTCCTCGGTCTGCGGACGTAGGAGATATACCTTGAAGTCTATACCTGTATGCCTCCTTCCAAGGCTAACAGAACTGAACGAAAGTACCTGTATCTGCACAACAAAAATGTGTAGAAGAGCAGTATGAGCACACCACGGCGGTGCCCAGTAAGTATCAAGACTAACCTTGATGGGGTAGTGACGAGAAATAGTCATGACACCTACTAGTCAATAAACAATATAACAGAAAAGATAGAGGTGCTATGTGAATATGTAAGGACTGTCTGGATAAATAAGAACACAACAATTTACAACAAGGATAGCGGAAAATAATAAAATCAAGATACAATAAATGATAATACAAAAATGACAGTAGATCACAACCCAAGTCCTAAAATCACAATATAACGAGACCAAACAAATTGCTAAGTCGCTATTCTGAAATGATGCTGACATAAAGCCTTTCCAACTCTTTCCTCAATCCTGCCACAACTCTCACATTAGCCACAACTCATAGAAATACCCAGAATCTGAACTCTAACACTTGGCATCTCGTGCCCCATCAATAACACGGCAATGCTGGCAACTATCTAGTCAACTAGAGTCATTTTCACATATACAATGGATAAACGACGTCATATATCTACCCTTAGTCAAATCAGAAGGGATTCATCTCAAATAGAAGGGTCCAGCTACATGTATGCTTGTGCAAGTGTATCTAACAGGAATCCTGCCAACTAGTAAGTGTAAGAAATTGAAATAATTAGCACCCGGCTCATTCACCCCGGATAGAAATAATAAATCTATCAGTCATATCACATTGAGTTTATGGGGAACTTTCGGGAATCGAACCCGTAGCCCGGCATACCAATAACAGAGGATCTCCCAGGAATTGAACTTGTAGCCCTTCATAATAACAATAGAGGAACTCCCGAGAATTGAACATGTAGTCCTTCATAATAACAACAGAGGAACTCCTGGGAATTAAACCCGTAGTCCTTCATAATAACAACAGAGGAACTCCCGAGAATTGAACCCGTAGTCCTTCAGAATTAGCCCCTGACATAGCCCTCCTTATTTCACCACGTGTGCAATCAATAACAACATAGCAACACCGCCTTATTTTGCCACGCGTGCATCACAATATTTCCACCTTATTCCACCACATGCGCAAACCACATATAAATATATAACATATCTCCCCTTATTACGCCGCATGTGCAAAGACATCAATAGCAACAACAACACGGCAAAGACCTCGTATAAATCCCCAACAACAACTGCACGGCAGAGACCTCATGCATCATGGTACCAACAGCCACACAGTAACAATAGCATCCCAGCAAAGGAAAATTAATAGCAGAAATAATAACGTCCCGGCAAGGGATTCAACAATAACTAATAAAGTCGCGGCACACCAAGGAAAAACACAATAACCTCAACGACAATCGAGGCGTAACAAACACATAACAACTACATTGATACCTCAACAGTTGGACATATAATATAATTGCACAAGGTTATAGGTAAACTTACAATCAAGGAATATTCAACACTAAGGAAGTTAACATGAATCAAATAATTACCATCTAAGAAATATCAATTAATTATGAGATATCTATCTTTCTTCCAATTAAAACCGACTAATTATATGAGATATAATATTTATGAATTTCCAATTAAAGGCGAGTAGTTAGGGTGGGCATTATGAATATAGAAGGGTACTTATCTTTAGTTTAAACACGTAAAAGCCCATTTAACAGCAGAAATAAATCAAGAAGAGCAACAAATATCAATCAAGACATGTAGAGGTGAAACTAATAACAGGGTACTTAATCGTATCAATATTATCTTCCTACTCGGTGAATTTCACAAGTCTAAGAACCTAAAAGGGACAATTTACCACAATTAAATCCGTGCACGCACTCGTCACCTCACGTACAAGGACTACAATCAACAGAGAAGACTCAAATCCTAAGGGGAGGTCCCCCACACAAGGTTAGGCAAGATACTTACCTCAATCCGGCCAATTTAATACTCAATTTAGCTTTTCCTTTACCAATTCATGAATTCTTGGCTCAATCTAGCCAAAAAGAACTTGAATACATCAAACAATGCAAGAGAAAACAATTTCAATTGACAAAATTATGATTCTTACACAATTTGCAAAAAGTCAAAAAAAGCCAAATCCTCAGGCCCGTATCACGGAACCCGAAAAAAATTACAAAAACTGAACACCCATTCCGCTACGAGTTCACCCATATAAAAATTATCTAATTCCGATACCATTTGGTCATTCAAATCATCATTTAACATTTTTGAAAGATTTCACAATTTTTCCCAAATTTTCCTTTAGATTCTCATGAATTGGATGTTAAATCTAACATATAATCACAAAATATAGTTGGAAAGGAATTAGAGACACTTACCCAATGATTTGGAGAAGTTTGTATCTTTGGAAAATCGCCTATGGAGGTTTAGGGTTTTAGAAAATTGAAAATAGGTGAAAATCCCGTCAAAAACCTCACTTAACAGGCCTCAGATGTCGCATTTGCGACCTAGGGTTCGCAATTGCGAACCCTTGGATATTGCGAACAAAAAAGGGCTGGCAGAAGTCGCATTTGCGACAAAAAGTTCGCATTTGCGAACTAAGCATCGCATATGCAATGAAAATGTTCGCATTTGCGAAATAGAAGAAACTAGCAATTTTCCCGACACGGAAATAAGCATAACTTCCTCATACAATGTCCAAATTCGATGATTCTTTTTCCTATGACTCCGCAATTTTGTTACGGATCTAATGGTTCAAACAAAACTAAATTTGGATCTCATTTGCTTAATATGGTATCATTTCTTGCTTGAAGAAACGACGACGAAGCATCCAAAACAAGCGCAACATAGCCAAAACCTATCTGAAACTCACCCGAGACACCCGGGACCTCGTCTAATCACACACACAAGTCATATAACCTAACACGGACTCGCTCAAAGTTTTAAATCACATAAAACAACATCAAAATGACGAATCAAACCAAAAATCAAGCTTATGAACTTCCAAATCTTCAATTATCGAATCTCATATCGAAACCTATTAATTTAACTCGGAATGACGCCAAATTTTGCAGACAAGTCCAAAATGACATAACGAAGCTACAAAAACTTCCGGAATTAAATTCCGACCCTTGGAATAAAAACTCACTATCGGACTGGAAACTTCAAAAATTCAAACTTCGGCATTTCAAGCCTAAATAAGCTATGAATCCCCAAAATTCATTCCGAACACCCTCCCCACCCCAAATCAACTAACGGAGCTAACAGAACTATCGGATTTCCATTCCGAGGTCGTTTTAACACTTTTCCAAACACGGACCATCTTTCAACTCTTAAGCTCCCATATAGGGACTAAGTGTCCCAAAACACTATGAATCCTAACACCGAACATCCCGGCAAACCAAAATAGTAGAAATGAACTTATGGGGAGCAGTTAACGGGGGATCGGGGCATAAATTCTATAAACGACCGGTCGGGTCGTTACATCCTCCCACACTTAAACATTCGTTCGTCCTCGAACGAGCATAGAGAACACACCTGAAGTCTTTAATCACTGAATGCGCACTTCCAACGTACACCCGCGGGTGATCCCACGTCACCCCAATCTACTCAAGCTTGATGACACCATCTCAACTGAAATTTAACTTTTCTACCAATACCATTAAGCCTTCAAACCAGATTCATCATCTTTCATCTATTTCCAAAAGACTTCCAAGTCCATACCCGGTACCGGTCTCACCTAGCTAATTCAACACAAGCCAACACACACAGAGTACATCCACGCAACACGACATACCACATTTAGTCCTGGAATAACATCTCTGATAGCAATAAAATGCCTAAGATCAAATCTGTACCGGCCATAAGCCTCATGTTCAATAGGAACTCTTTTCAGTCACCCATACCATTGGTGACGATACAACAACCACGAGAATCACATGGAAAAATACCCGATTAACCAAATCTTAGCCCATACCAATGAGTACACCCCATAAACTGAAACTCAAGGAGCATAGAACGAAAATGAAGGAATATGAGAAACGGAACACATAAGAGAACTAACAAACAGTTAAACAAGCACAAAATTCTTCTAAAACACAATTCTATAATACATCTAACAAGAAGGAATAAAAACATATAACGGTCTCACAAAATCTTATACATGTATAACTTTTACCACGGTACGTAGCTCGGTCTCAACATATCGAATCATGTGAAATCATGAGGGTCTCGCCCTCAACATTGGATCATAAGTAGTGTACACATCAACCCATCTAGAAACTCTCACTAGATCACTTCTATCTACGATTTACACATAACTAGCCCCACACCGGTAGAGCATAAGAATCACAGCTCGTAGCCAAGAATGCTCGGAAATCACATCAAGCCTACCAGAATCGGACAACTGGAAAAATACCGCTAGCCTAATAACTCTCGACAACGGCTAGAACAGACGATAGACATAACTATCACTCACTAAATCTCCCAACGGGATAACCACATAGACAGAGTGCAAATCATGAAGCACTCCCATAAATGAAACAACAAATAAGGAAATCATCCTAATAAGTAGAATTGTGACAAGCTATAGATAGTGCCTTTCTATAACAACTGAATTCGTACATGGGTGACATTAGCTGACTCACCAGCCTCAAACCTACCATATGAACACATCAACGAGACGGGCCTCCCCTTCTTGGGTGCCCTCTCCCTGTCTGAATACCTCGCTGCAACACATCAGTCCAAAGTCTAGGACAATCTCTCACCATGTGGCTAGTATCTCCACAGTCAAAACACCCTCTCTGCTGACGAGGCGGTGGGAACTGTGCGGTACGGGTCCTTCGAGACCCATGAACACCTGAGTCACCATGCAAAGCCTGAAGCGCGAACTGAACTGGCTGACCCACAAAACCTCTACCATGACGTACCGTACCCCCATAATAAGGACTAGTATATCTCACCGACCTACGAGGCCTCCTCGCCTCCTCCAACTCTACCTCATGATCTCGTCTACTCTCTCTCTCATGACTCTGCCTGCCCTCTCTCTCTCTCTAGCATACATAGTCTCTATCCTCATGGGAATGTTCACCACCTGCTGATATAGAATGTCCATTCCAACTCATGGGCCATGCTGGACCTGATGCTAGGAATAAGCCACTCGATGAACCGGCGAACCTTCTCGTGAACAGTGGAAACCAAGGCTAAGGCACGTCTAGCCAAACTGGTGTAACAAACAGCATACTCCGAAAGGGTCATGGCACCCTGGCGCAAATGCTTAAACTCCACGCGCCATGCATCCCTGAGGCTCTAAGGGACAAACTCTCTCAGAAACATATCTGAAAACTGAGTCCAGGTCAATGAAGCTGCCTCGTCTGGACTGTCTAACTCATAGGTGCACCACCAATCATAGGCAGCCCCTTGAAGCTGGAAAGTAGTGAAGGAAATCCCACTCGATCCCGAGATACCCATAGTACGGAGAATACGATAACACTCATCAAGGAACCCCAATGCATCGTCTGATGCTAATCCACTGAATATCGAAGGGCTATACTTCTTGAACCTCTTTAGTCTCACCTCTTCCTGCTCGGAAACCGCTACCATACCCTCGGGGTGAACTGGTGCCACATGAGGCGCAAGAATAATCTCGGGAACCTGCTCAACATGCACTCGCTACTCAGGAGTGCGGGCAGCGAGAGTCTGTGCTCCTCCCCCGACCTGGGGTGTGGCTGCAGCAAAGGAGGAAGTAATCCGGCCTGAGCCAAAGCGGTGTACATACTCATGAACTGTGCCAAAGTCTCCTGAACGGCTGGGGTAGTAGTAACAATAAGCGTGTCGGGTGCCTAGACTCTAGCTGGATCTTCTGGTGGTGTATCTGCATCAGCTCGTGTAGGTGCTCTCGCCGCACCACGTGCGCGTCCTCGAACTCTACCTCGACCCTGACCTCCGGCGGCTGCAGCAGGGGGCGCGGGTGCCCGATCACCTCGGATAGTACGTGTCCTCACCATCTATGAGGGAGTAGAAGACAAGGGTTTCGGATTGTGGATGTCAAAATCTCACACGACAGAGAAATCGAATGAAGTGAAATTTTCCTAACAGTTACATAGCCTCTCGCAGATAAGTACAGACGTATCCATACCGATCCACGAGACTCTAATAAACTGCCTTGTGATATGTGACTCCTATGAACCTAGAGCTTTGATACCAACTTGTCACGACCCTAGTTCACCCTCCATGAACATGTCGTGATGGCACCTAGTTCCTACGACTAGGTAAGTGTCACGACCCGGATTTCCCACTATCGAGAGTCATGATGGCGCCTATTAGTGGAAGTCGGCCCACTATCGGGAGTCATGATGGCGCCTATTAGTGAAAGCTAGGCAAGCCGACTATTACTTACATTTTTCATTAGTTACCATTCTCTTCTTAAGACTTTAAACAAAATCATATAATTACAGCAGAATAATTAAACTTAGCTGAAGACTTAGTCAATCTTATCAAATATGATACAGAAAACCCAAACATGATACACTACCCAAGACTGGTGTCACAATACTCACGAACTTCTAAGAATAATACACACAATTATTTGAAAGAAATATAAGTTGTTTATCTCGAATACATGAGATAACAGAATGAAATACATAGATAGAAGAGACAACGGATCCTGCGGACGCCTGCAAGGCTACCTCGTAGTCTCAGTAGTCGGAATATCCACAATCGTGCTACTACCACTGTTGTTGTCCGTAACCTGTATCTGTGCAAAAAGAGCGTAGAGTGTAGTATCAGCACAACCGACCCCATGTGCTGGTAAGTGCCTGGCCTATCCCGGCGAAGTAGTGACGAGACTAAGGCCAGTCACCCACATAAACCTGTACAGTTGAAATATATATATACATATACAACAGCAGAAAACATTATCAAACACTTATAAGGAAAGAAAATGCTCTGAAATAACAGTCAATAACTCACAATATCCGGAGTAATCTGGTCAACAAAACAAATCTTACTTTCATGTCTAAATTCCTTTTTCATTTAATATCTTGTGGTAGGCGTACCACCCGCTCCCAAATGTAACAATAGGCTACCGGCAACTATGGCCAATTCCAAGATTCAAATCACCATGTGGTCGGCGTGCTACACAATCCCATTTCTTATCATATAAGTGATCGGCGCGCCAAACGATTCCAAATTCTTTAATATATAAGTGGTCGGCGCTCCACACGATCCCAATTCTTTAATATATAAGTGGACGGCGCGCCACACGATCTCAATTCTTTAATAATGTATATTACCGGCATTAAGCTAATAATCTCTGATCAACAGTGAGTGCATAAATGTATTACTAGTATTAAACCAATAATCTTCACTTCAACAATATATATGTTACCGGTGTAAAACTAATAAATGATAATAAATCAACGATATACCCCCGTTACCGGTGTAACACCAATAACTCTTACTCAACAATTTATATGTACTCTACCCGTATACAACCAATAAATGATATTGAACATATAATTTATCTCCGTTACCGGTATAACACCAATAACTCTTAATCAACAATTCATACATAACTCAATTCCTATTCCCCTAAGCTAGGATAGAACAAACACTTACCTCAAATGTTTACGAATAACTCGATCTGTAGCAACGCCTTTTCCTTTCCAATTTAGCTCCAATCCAATCGTATCTATACATAATTGACTTAATATCATCAATTCTACTTAACAAACTAGTTCACATGGCTAAACATAAGTTTTACAACATTCAGCCCGGAATAGTAAAAATCGACCCGGGGCCCACATGATCGAAACTCGAGTTTCGAACCAAAATAAATTCACCAAATCATCCATGAGTTCAAATATATAATTTGTTCTCTGATCGGACTTCAAATTAAGGTCAAATTCTTAATTTTTATGAAAACCTAAGTTCTACCCAAATCCCCCATTTTTACCCATGAAAAACCTTAAATTGAAGATGAAAACATGATAAATGATGTTAAAGTTTGAAGAAATTGAGTAAAAGTTGACTTACCAATGATTTGGAGAAGAGGGAGTTCGTTAAAAATCGCCAATGGATGTTTTGGATTGTGAAATATGAAAAAATAAAGCTGAAAATCATGATTTACAAGTCTCCATGTTCGCATTTACGAGCAGGGGTTCGCAATTGCGAACCCCGACCAAATTCTAGGATTTGAAAAATAAGCCAATGATGGGAAGTTCGCATTTGCGAACTTTTGTTCGCATTTGCGAAACCAGGCAAAAATCTGGGAAGTTCGCATTTGCGATCTTTTGTTCAAATTTGCGAACCCAGGCAAAATCTGGGAAGTTCTCATTTGCGAACTTTTGTTCGCATTTGCGAACCCAGGCAAAATATGGGAAGTTCGCATTTGCGAACATTTATTCGCATTTGCGAACTCTACAGGTCAGGTGCTGACAGCAACTTTCTAACATGAAAAATTGATCTCGTGGCATATCTAAAATTCACCTGAGCCCTCGGCGCTCCAAACCAAATATGTGCATTGACTTAAAAACATCATACGAACTTGCTCGCGCGATCAAATCGCTAAAATAACATCAAAATCAATGATTTGAGCCTTAAAACTCAAGATTTCATTCAAAATTACATAACTCCCAAAATTTCCAATTTAAAGTCGAAACACGTCAAACGGCGTCCGTTTTCAACCAAACTTAACAGGAAGTGCTTAACCAACATATATGACCTGTACCGGGCATCGAAACCAAAATACAAGCCCTATATCATTACTTTTTAATCAAATTTCAGTTTCAGTTTCCTTAAACATTTTAAGAAAACAATTTAATAGAAAAATTCTTTTACCGGGGTTCTAGATCTCGGATTTTAATTCCGGGCACACGCCTAAGTTCCATATTTTCTTACGGATTTTCTAGGACCGTCAAATCACGGGTCCGGGTCCGTTTACCAAAAATGTTGACCAAAGTCAACTATATCAATATTAATATCAAAACTCTTCAAATTTTTCACATATTTCATATGCGCCCGAACTATGCACGCAAATCGAGGCAACTATAAATGAAGTTTTCGGGACAATAGAAGCTCGAAATGATTAATAAAACAAGTGATGACCCTTTGGGTTATCACATTCTCCATCTCTAAAACAATCGTTCGTCCTCGAACGGACAAAAGAAAGAAGTACCTGAGTCACGGAATAGATGAGGATATCGGCTCCGCATGTCAGACTCGGACTCCCAGGTCGATGCCTGAGGAGGCTGACCCCTCCACTGAATTCTCACAGAAGGAAAACTCTTCCACCTCAACTGTCGAACCTGCCGATCTAGAATAGCTACCAGCTCCTCTACATAGGACAAATCTTTGTCCAATTGGACAGTGCTGAAATCTAACATGTGCGATGGATCGCCATGATATTTTCGGAGCATTGACACATGAAAGACTGGATATACAGCTGATAAGCTAGGTGGAAAGTCAAGTTTATATGCCACCTCTCCCACACGATCAAGAATCTCGAATGGGCCAATAAACCTAGGGCTAAGTTTGCCCTTCTTTCCAAATCTCAGCACGCCCTTCATAGGCGACACTCGGAGCAATACTCGCTCCCCAATCATGAAAGCTATATCTCGAACCTTGCGATCTGCATAGCTCTTTTTTCTAGACTGAGCTGTGCGAATCCTATCTCGAATAATCTTGACCTTATCTAAGGCCTCCTGAACTAAATCTGTACCCAATAACCGAGCTTCTCCCGATTCAAACCATCCAACCGGAGAACGACACCGCCTACCATACAAGTCTTCATAAGGAGTCATAGGGATGCTCGATTGATAATTATTATTATAAGAAAACTCTGCCAAAGGCAGGAATTGATCCCACGAACCCCCAAAATCAATAACACATGCTCGAAGCATATCTTCCAGTATCTGAATAGTCCTCTCGGACTAACCATCCGTCTGGGGATAAAAGGCTGTACTTAGCTGAACTTGCGTGCCCAACTCTCGTTGAACCGCCTTCCAGAAATGTGAGGTAAACTGTGAACCTCGATCTGAAATAATAGAGATAGGCACACCATGAAGGCGAACGATCTCCCTGATATAAATCCCAACTAACCTCTCGGATGAATAGGTAGTGGCAATAGGAATAAAATGAGCTGACTTGGTCAGCCTATCCAACAATCACCCAAATAGCATCAAACTTCTTCCGAGTCATCGAAAGTCCAGAAATGAAGTCCATCGTGATTCGCTCCCACTTCCATTCAGGAAGTTCAATTCTCTGAAATAAACCGCCGGGTCTCTAATGTTCATACTTAACCTGCTGACAATTAAGACACCGTGCCACATATGCCACAATATCCTTTTTCATTCTGCACCACCAATAATGTTGCCGCAAATCTTGATACATTTTCGCTGCGCCTGGATGAATAGAATACCGCAAACTGTGAGCTTCTTCTAGAATCAATTATCTAAGCCCATCAACATTTGGCACACAAATGCGCCCTTGCATCCTTAGGATCCCATCAGCATCTAAAGTGACTTGTTTAGCACCTCCTCGCTGCACCGTGTCTCTAAGGTCACATAAATAAGAATCATTATATTGTTGATCGCGGATACGCTCCAATAATGAAGAGCGAGCGATCGTGCAAGCTAGTACTCGACTAGGCTCAGAAATATCCAACCTCATAAATCGGTTGGCCAAGGACTGAACATCCAAAGCAAGTGGCCTCTGATTGACTGGAATATAAGCAAGACTGCCCATACTGGGTGACTTCCTACTCAAAGCGTCGGCCACCACGTTTGCTTTTCCCGGATGATATAAAATTGTGACATTATAATCTTTCAGCAATTCTAGCCACCTTCTCTACCTCAAATTAAACTCTTTTTGTTTAAACAAATACTGAAGACTCTTATGATCGGTGTATACTTCACATGCTACACCATACAAATAATGCCTCCAGATCTTTAATGCGTGAATAATCGCTGCCAATTCAAGATCATGTACTGGATAATTCTTTTCATGAATCTTCAACTGTCTCGAAGCATAGGCAATAACCTTGCCATCCTGCATTAACACTGCACCAAGCCCAATACGGGAAGCATCACAATAAACAGTATAAGGTCCCATACCTGTGGGTAAAACCAATATTGGTGCTGTGGTCAAAGTTGTTTTGAGCTTTTGAAAGCTCGCCTCACATTCATCTGGCCATTTAAGTTGAACACCTTTTTGTGTCAATCTGGTCAATGGGGTTGCAATAGATGAAAACCCCTCCACGAATCGCCGATAATAACCCGCTAATCCCAAGAAACTCCGAATATCTGTGGCTGATGTCGGTCTAGGCTAGTTCTTGACTGCCTCAATCTTCTTCGGATCAACCTGAATACCTGCTGCCGTCATAATATGACCCAAGAATGCAACCGAACTTAGCCAAAATTCACACTTTGAAAATTTTGCATGTAGTTGGCTATCTTTCAGAGTCTGCTAGGCCACTCTGAGATATTGTGCATGCTCCTCCTGACTGCGGGAATATATTAATATGTCATCAATGAAGTCTATTACAAACAAGTCTAAATAAAGCCGGAACACCCGATTCATCAATTCCATAAAATCTGCTGGAGCATTTGTCAACCCAAAAGACATGACCAGAAATTCATAATGTCCGTACCGAGTGCGGAATGTTGTCTTAGGGACATCAGATGCCCTAATCTTCAGCTGTGATAGCCAAATCTCAAATCTATCTTCAAAAATACCCCGGCACCCTAAAGCTGGTCAAATAAATCATCAATTCGCGAAAGTGGATATTTATTTTTGATAGTCACCTTGTTCAACTGCCAATAGTCAACGCACATTCTCATCGAACCATCTTTCTTCTTTACAAATAATACTGGTGCACCCCACGGCGAAACACTGGTCTAATGAAACCCTTTTCAAGTAAATCCTGCAACTGCTCCTTTAATTCTTTTAACTCTGGCGGAGCCATACGATATGGGGGAATAGAAATGGGCTGAGTGCCTGGAGCCAAGTCAATGCAAAAATCAATGTCCCTGTCGGGCGGCATACCTGGCAAGTCTGAAGGAAATACTTCAGGAAATTCGTGAACCACAGGCACAGAGTCAATAGAAGGAACCTCAGCAATGGAATCACAGACATAGGCCAAATAAGCCAGGCATCCCTTCCCAACCATACGCCGAGCCTTAACATAAGAAATAACATTGCGACTAGTATGACCTGAAATTCCTTTCCACTCTATACGAGGCAAATTCGGCAGAGCTAAAGTCACAATCTTGGCATGGCAATCTAAAATAGCATGATATGGAGATAGCCAGTCCATGCCTAATATAATATCGAAGTCCACCATATTTAGGAGTAATAAATCAACACGGGTCTCAAGACCCTCAATTACTATAATACATGACCGATGAACTCGATCAACCACAATAGAATTGCCTACTGGTGTTGACACATGAACAGGAACACCAAGTGGATCACTAGGCTGAATCAAGTACGGTGCAAAATAGGAAGACACGTACGAATATGTAGACCCAGGGTCAAATAATGTTGATGCCTTTCTATCACAAACCAAAATAATACCCGTAATGACGGCATCAGAAGACTCAGCCTCTGGTCTGGCGGGAAGTGCATAACATCGAGGTTGTGCCCCACCACCTTGAGCAGTATCTCTAGGACGATCAGCTGCTGGCTGGTCTCTACCTCTATCGGTCTGAGCTCCACCTCTATGACCTCTGCCTCTACCTCTATGTCCTCTACCCCCGCCTCTAGCTGGCTGGGCAGGCTGTGGGGGAACATGGGCCTGAACCATAGCACGAGAACCCTGCTGCTGAGAGCTGTCAGAAGCTCAAGGGCAATACCTTGCAATGTGCCTAAGATCGCCGCACATAAAACAAGCCCTCGACTGCTGAGAATAGCAAAATGGTGGTGCACTAATAGGCTGTTGATCAGAATAGCGTGGCTGAAAATTACGACCACCAGAAGCATCATGAGAAACCTGAAGAGCTAACTGATAAGGCCTAGGAGGATGGCCTCTATCATGAGAATCCCTACCTCCCGACGAGGTACCACTGAATCTACCCGAATTACGGGGTCTCTTACATGATCCATGACCTGCTCCCTGTGACAGAGCCATCTCGATTCGGCAGGCCTGCATTAGCCGCCTCCTGAAAAGTGATTTCAGTTCCTGCACCCAAAGCCATCTGTAGTCGAATTGGCTGATTCAAGCCACCAAAAAATCTTCTCACCCTTTCCCGATCTGTGGGAAGTATGACAATAGCATGATGATCCAGGTCCACAAACCTAGTCTCGTACTGTGACAGACATAGAAACCTGATGAAAACGCTCAAATTGCCTGTGCAGAGCCTCCCACTGAGTTGCTGGAAGGAAATTTTCCAAGAACAACTCTGCAAATTGCCCCCAAGTCAAAGATGCTGATCCTGCTGGTTTGGATAGACAATAATCCCTCCACCAAGTCTTGGCAGAACCAGATAATCGAAAAGTAGCAAAATCCACACCATTAGTCTCCACAATGCCCATAGTACGAAGAACCTCATGCCAGCTATATAGGAAATCCTGGGGATTCTCTGCAGGAGTGCCACTGAATATGGTAGTGAACAGCTTGGTAAACCTGTCCAATCTCCATAACGCGTCAGCAGACATAGCTACACCATCATTGGCCTGAGTCACAATAACAGGCTGAGCTGCCTCAACTGGCTGAATCACAGGAACCTGAGCCTGGAGGAATTACTGGCTCCGGAGTGCGCGTAGCAGGAGTCTGATTACCTCCTCCAGCCTGAGAGGTGGCCGGTGCTACTAGTAATAAACCTGCTCTGGTGATATTGTCCATAAAACCTGCTATCCGGACCAAAGCATCCTGAAGATCCGGTGAAAACATAACTCCTCCTGGGACCTAAGCTGGGCCTACTGGAGCTGTTGGGGCTGGAACCTCCTCCTCGATATGAGCCCGAGGTTCTGCCACTTGGGCCGCTGCTCGGGGCTTAGCTCGGCCCCTACCGTGGCCTCTAGGATGACCTCGACCTTGGCCTCTACCCCTAGCGGGAGCTGCCGCTGCTGGGACCTCGGGCTGCTGGTCAGTAGATGAGGATGCACGTGTTCTTGCCATCTGCAGAAGAACCGAGTAGAAATTCAATTAACATTTGAAAGATCAAGTCGCACGACTAGAAAGAATAAAGGGAATATTTTCCTAACTCTGTAGCCTCTGGGGGATAAATACAGACGTCTCCGTACCGATACTTCAGATTCTACTAAGGTTGTTCGTGAGTTGTGAGACCTGTGCAACCTAGTGCTCCGATACCAACTTGTCACGACCCGGATTTCCCACCATCGGAGTCATGATGGCGCCTACTAAATGGAAGCTAGGCAAGCCGACTGTTACTTACATTTTTCATTAGTTACCATTCTCTTCTTAAGACTTTAAATAAAATCATCTAATTACAGTGGAATAATTGAACTTAGCGGAAGACTTAGTCAATTTTATCAAATATGATACAGAAAACCCAAACATGATAGACTACCCAAGACTGGTGTCACAATACTCACGAATTTCTAAGAATAATACACACAATTATCTGAAAGAAATATAAGCTGTTTATCTCGAATACATGAGATAATAGAATGAAATACATAGATAGAAGAGACAACGGGTCATGCGGACGCCTGCAAGGATACCTCGTAGTCTCAGTAGTCAGAATATCCATAATCGTGCTATTACCGTTGTTGTTGTCCGTAACCTGTATTTGTGCAAAAAAACACGCAGAGTGTAGTATCAGCACAACCGACCCCATGTGTTGGTAAGTGACTGGCCTATCCCGGCAAAGTAGTGACGAGACTAAGGCCAAACACCCACATAAACCTGTACAGTTGAAACATAAATACATATACAACAGCAAAAAACGTTATAGAACGTTTATAAGGAAAGAATCTGATCTGAAATAACAGTCAATAACTCACAATATCCAGAGTAATCTAGTCAACGGAACAAATCTTACTTTCATATCACAATTCATTTTTCATTTCATATCTTGTGGTAGGCGTATCACCCGCTCCCAAATGTAAAAATAGGCTACCGGCAACTATGGCCAATGCCAAGATTCAAATCACTTTGTGGTCGGCTTGCCACACGATCCCATTTCTTATCATATAAGTGGTCGGTGCGCCACACGATCCCAAATTATTTAATATATAAGTGGTCGGCGCGCCACACGATCCCAATTCTTTAATATATAAGTGGACGGCGCGCCACACGATCCCAATTCTTTAATAATGTATATTACTGGCATTAAGCCAATAATCTCTGATCAACAGTGAGTGTATAAAAGTATTACCGGTATTAAACCAATAATCTTCATTTCAACAATATTTATGTTACCAGTGTAAAACCAATAAATGATAATAAATCAACGATATATCCTTGTTACCGGTGTGACACCAATAACTCTTACTCAACAATTTATATGTACTTTACCCGTATACAACCAATAAATGACATTGAACCTACAATTTATCTCCGTTACCGGTATAACACCAATAACTCTTAATCAACAATTCATACATAACTCAATTCCTATTCCCTCAAGCTAGGATAGAATAAACACTTACCTCAAATATTTACGAATAACTTAATCCGTAGCAATGCCTTTTCCTTTCCAATTTGGCTCCAATCCAATCGTATCTATACACAATTGACTTAATATAATCAATTCTACTTAACAAACTAGTTCACATGGCTAAATATAAGTGTTACAACATTCTGCCTGGAAGAGTAAAAATCGACCCCGGGCCGACATGATCGAAACTCGAGTTTCGAACCAAAATAAATTCACCCAATCATCCATGAGTTCAAATATATAATTTGTTCTCTAATCGGACCTCAAATTGAGGTCAAAATCTTAATTTTTATGAAAACCTAAGTTCTACCCAAATCCCCCATTTTTACTCATGAAAAACCTTAAATTGAAGATTAAAACATGATAGATGATGTTAAAGTTTGAAGAAATTGAGTAAAAGTTGACTTACCAATGTTTTGGAGAAGAGGGAGTTCGTGAAAAATCGCCAATGGATGTTTTGGGTTGTGAAATATGAAAAAATGAAGCTGGAAATCGTGATTTACAGGTCTCTGTATTCGCATTTGCGAGCAGGGATTCGCAATTGCGAACCCCGACCAAATTCTGGGATTTGAAAAATAAGCCAAGGATGGGAAGTTCGCATTTGCGAACCCAGGCAAAATCTGGGAAGTTCGCATTTGCGAACTTTTGTTCGCATTTGCGAACCCAGGCAAAATCTGGGAAGTTCGCATTTGCAAACATTTGTTCGCATTTGCGAACTCTGTAGGTCAGGTGCTGACAGCAACTTTCTAACATGAAGAATTGATCTCGTGGCCTATCCAAAATTCACCCGAGCCCTCGGGGCTCCAAACCAAATATGTACACTGACTTAAAAACATTATACGAACTTGCTCGCGCGATAAAATCGCCAAAATAACATCAAAATCAATGATTTAAGCCTTAAAACTCAAGATTTCATTCAAAATTTCATAACTCCCAAAATTTTCAATTTAAAGCCGAAACACGTCAAACGACGTCCGTTTTCAACCAAACTTTATAGGAAGCGCTTAACCAACATATATGACCTGTACCGGGCGTCGGAACCAAAATACGAGCCCGATATCATTACTTTTTAATCAAATTTCAGTTTCATTTTCCTTAAACATTTTCAAAAAATAATTTAACAGAAAAATTCTTTTACCGGGGTTATAGACCTTAGATTTCAATTCCGGGCACACGCCCAAGTTCCATATTTTTCTACGGATTTCCTAGGACCGTCAAATCACGGGTCCGGGTCCGTTTACCAAAACTGTTGACCAAAGTCAACCATATCAATATTAATATTAAAACTCTTCAATTTTTCACATATTTCATATGTTTCAACATAAAAAAAATTCAGCTTCGTGCCCGGACTGTGCACGCAAATCGAGGCAGCTATAAATGAGGTTTTCAGGACCTTAGAAGCTCAAAATTATTAATAAAACAAGTTATGACCCTTTGGGTCGTCATAATAAGCCTAACAATGCAGAAGATAACCAAAATTTGCGGAAGCACGCAAAACAAACTGAATTAGCAAAATAAAATGGTTCTTAAGGAATCGCTTGACACGTAGCATAACAAACTCAAAACTTACGACAATTCCCAAAACCCGGAAACTCACAAATCACAAGCTAAGAGGATACATAAGAGGCTCTAACTCAAGAATATCTATACAAGAAGAAATACTGAAACAACTACACTTTTTACATAAAACTAGAAAAGGGACTCCTCGGTCTGCGGACGTAGCAGATATACCTTGAAGACTCTACCGGTATGCCTCCTTCCAAGGATGACAGAACTGAACGATAGTACCTGTATCTGCACAACAAAAATGTGTAGAAGAGCAGTATGAGCACACCACGGCGGTGCCCAGTAATTATCAAGACTAACCTCGATGAAGTAGTGACGAGGAACAGTCATGACACCTACTAGTCAATAAACAATATAACAGAAAAGATAAAGATGCTATGTGAACATGTAAGAACTATCCGGATAAATAAGAACACAACAATTTACAACGAGGATAACGGACAATAAGAAAAATCAAGATACAATAAGGGTATGATTGGTATGAAGGAAAACATTTTCTGGAAAAAGTTTTCCAATTTTCCCATGTTTGGTTGGCTTAAATATTTTGGAAAACATTTTCCTTATTAATTCATTTTCCTCCAATTGGAGGAAAATATTTTCCTTATCAAAAGAAGGGAAAACATTTTCCAAAGCTCCTTCTCAACCATTCTCACCCTCACCAACCCACCCCACCCCCTCTCCAAAAAATAGTTTTTTTTTGAAAAATTTCAATTTTTCCGTTACCATCCACCCTACTACCCCTCCACCCCACCCCGCAAAAAAAAATTTCTTTTACTTTAATTTTTTTTTCTATAATTTTAAATTTCTGTTTTCTTATTTTTCTGCACCACCCACCCCTCGCCCTCCCCCCGCCCGAGCCCCACCCCCCCCCACGCCCCAGCCCTTTAAAATATATTTTTCAGTTTTTAATTTTATTATTTATCATTTAAAGGCTCAATATTTTACAAGTTCCAAAATTATGAGTTCGGAAGTTTACGGGTTTACAAATTATAAATTTACCGATTCGAAAATACACGATTTTTGCGTTAAAAAGTAAAGCATCACATTAGTTCCTTTAGATTGTGTCAATTTTTAGAGACTTCGGGAAGGGGAGGGGTGGGGGGTGGGAGGGGAGGGGTAGGAGAGTTGCAAAAAAAATATTTTTCTAAAAAAACTATTTTTTACTCTATAACCAAACATAGAAAATATTTTCCGGAAAATATTTTCCACTTACCAACCAAACAAGAGAAAATAAGTGATAAAATCACTCATTTTCCATGAAAACATTTTCTAGGAAAACATTTTCCATGGAAAACATTTTCCTTCATACCAAACACACCCTAAATGATAATACAAAAATGACAGTAGATCACAACCCAAGTCCTGAAATCACAACATAACGAGACCAAACAAATCGCTAAGTCGCTATTCTGAAATGATGCTTACATAAAGCATTTCCAACTCTTTCCTCAATACTGCCACAACTCTCACATTAGCCACAACTCATGGAAATACCCAGAATATGAACTCTAACACTTGGCATCTCGTGCCTCATCAATAACACGGTAATGCTGGCAACTATCTAGTCAACTAGAGTCACTTTCACATATACAATGGATAAACAACGTCATATCTCTACCCTTAGTCAAATCAGTGGGGATTCATCTCAAATAGAAGGGTCCAACTACGTGTAGGCTTGTGCAAGTGTGTCTAACAGGAATCCTGCCAACTAGCGAGTATAAGAAATTGAAACAATTAGCACCCGTCTCAGTCACCCCGGATAGAAATAATAAAACTATTAGTCATATCACATTGAGTTTATGGGGAACTTCCGTGAATCGAACCCGTAGCCCGGCATACCAATAACAGAGGATCTCCTGGGAATTGAACTCGTAGTCTTTCATAATAACAACATAGGAACTCCCGAGAATTGAACCCATAGTCCTTCATAATAACAACAGACGAATTCCCGGGAATTGAACCCGTAGTCCTTCATAATAACAATAGAGGAACTCCCAGAAATTGAACCCGTAGTCCTTCAGAATCAGCCCCTCACATAGCCCTCCTTATTTCGCCACGTGTGCAATCAATAACAACATAGCAACACCGCCTTATTTCGCCACACGTGCATCACAATATTCCCACCTTATTCCACCACATGCGCAACCCACATGTAAATATATAACGTATCTCGCCTTATTACGCCGCATGTGCAAAGACATTAATAGCGACAACAACACGGCAAAGACCTCGTGTAAATCCCCAACAACAACCGCACGGCAGAGACCTCGTGCATTATGGTACCAACAGCCACACAGTAACAATAGCATCCAAGCAAGGGAAAATAAATAGCAGAAATAATAACGTCCCGGCAAGGGATTCAACAATAACTAATAAAGTCGCGGAACACCAAGGAAAAACACAATAACCTCAATGACAATCGAGGCGTAACAAACACATAACAACTACACTGATACCTCAACAGTTCAACATATAATATAATTGCACAAGGTTCAGGTAAACTTACAATCAAGGAGTATTCAACAATAAAGAAGTTAACATGAATCAAATAATTACCATTTAAGAAATATCAATTAATTATGAGATATCTATCTTTCTTCAAATTAAAATGATTAATTATATGAGATATAATATTTATGAATTTTCAATTAAAGGCGAGTAGTTAGGGCGGGTATTATGAATATAGAAGGTACTTGTCTTTAGTTTAAACACGTAAAAGCCCATTTAACAGCAGAAATAAATCAAGAAGAGCAACAAATATCAGTCAAGACATGTAGAGGTGAAACTAATAACATGGGACTTAATCGTATCAATATTATCTTCCTACTCGGTGAATTTCACAAGTCTAAGAACCTAAAACGGACAATTTACCACAATTAGATCCGAGTACGCATTCGTCACCTCGCGTACACGAACTACAATCAACAGAGAAGACTCAAATCCTAAGGGGAGGTCCCCCACACAAGGTTTGGCAAGATACTTACCTCAATCCGGCCAATTCAATACTCAATTTAGCTTTTCCTTTACCAATTCATCAGTTCTTGGCTCAATCTAGCCAAAAATAACTTGAATACATCAAACAATGCAAGAGAAAATAATTTCAATTGACAAAACTATGATTCATACACAATTTGCAAAGAGTCAATAAAAGTCAACTCCTCGGGCCCGCATCTCAGAACCGAAAAAAATTACAAAAACTGAATACCCATTCCACTACGAGTTCACCCATACAAAAATTATCTAATTCTGATACCATTTGGTTATTCAAATCATCATTTTACATTTTTGAAAGATTTCATAATTTTCCCCAAATTTTCCTTTAGATTCTCATGAATTTGATGTTAAATCTAAAATAGAATCATAAAATATAGTTGGAAAAGGATTAGAGATACTTACCCAATGATTTGGGGAAGTTTGGATCTTTGAAAAATCACCTATGGAGGTTTATGGTTTGAGAAAATTGAAAAATGGGTGAAAATCCCGTCAGAAATCTCACTTAACAGGCCTCAGATGTCGCATTTGCGACCCAGGGTTCGCAATTGCGAACCCTAGGATATTGAGAACAAAAAAGGGCTGGCAGAAGTGGCATTTGCGACAAAAAGTTCGCATTTACGAACTAAGCATCGCAAATGCAATGAAAAAGTTCGCATTTGCGAACATAGCAGAAACCAACAATTTTCCCGAAACGAAAATGAGCATAACTTCCTCATACAATATCCAAATTCGATGATTCTTTTTCCTATGGCTCCGAAAATTTGATACGGATCTAATGGTTCAAACAAAACTAAATTTGGATCTCTTTTGATTAATATGGTATCATTTGTTTCTTGAAGAAACGACGACAAATCATCCAAAACAAGCGCAACATAGCCTAAACCTATCCGAAACTCACCCGAGACTCCCGGGACACCGTCTATTCACACACACAAGTCATATAACCTAATACAGACTCGCTCAAAGTTTTAAATCACATAAAACAACATCAAAAAGATGAATCAAACTAAAAATCAAGCTTATGAACTTCCAAATCTTCAATTATCGAATCTCATATCAAAACCTATCAATTCAACTCGGAATGACGCCAAATTTTGCAGACAAGTACAAAATGACATAACGGAGCTACAAAAACTTCCGGAATTAAATTCCGACCCTCGAATCAAAAACTCACTATCGGACCGGAAACTTCAAAAATTCAAACTTCGGCATTTCAAGCCTAAATAAGCTACGAATCCCCAAAATTCATTCCGAACACGCTCCCAACCCCAAATCACCTAATGGAGCTAACAGAACCATCGGATTTCAATTCCGAGGTCATTTTCACATTGTTCCAAATACGGACCATCTTTCAACTCTTAAGCTCCCATCTAGGGACTAAGTGTCCCAAAACACTCTGAATTCTAACACGGGACATCGCGACAAACCAAAATAGCAGAAATAAACTTATGGGAAGCAGTTAACGGAGGATCGGGGCGTAAATTCTAAAAACGAACGGTCGGGTCGTTACACTATAAGTGTGCATAAACATTACCTATACAAATTCACCAGAAAACACCTTATGTCCATCACCACATTAATTTTTTTTGGTGGTTGTTGGTGTTGAATTTTTTCGACGGGGATTTGGCTTTCAAATCTGGGCTTCACCAGTAGCAAAGGATGAAACAAAAACTAAGAGAAATAAGAAAATATGAGACGAGGTCATCGGAGATGCACTTTTAGGCAAGATCTGATAGTTTTAGGCAAGATCAGATAGTTTAATAAAAAAAAATAACAGAGCTACTACGATTTTGACAACCATTGCATAGCTATTCGGAGTTGCACCCAGAGACTTACGATTCCTCGAACTCGCTGAACACTTTCTATATCTATCTGTCTTCATAGAATTTCTGCTATCTGTCTTGAGTTAGACAAGCACAGGCCTATCTTAGCTCCCGGTGACCTGCTTCGGGAGACCTTTTCGAACCGCAGCATGGGGAATGTTCTCTCTCTGGCTAGGCTCTATTGGTCTGAGAACACCCTTTCTTTGCTAGAGGAGGAGGAAAGAAGTCAAATTTTATTGCGGTTTCTTGACCTCCTTTTGTCAATTAACTCAAAAATCAAAATCTAATTGACATAGGAAGCGGGGATTATCACGAGTGTGTACAAAAAGACTGTGTACTTTTAGGGAGAACGGAGAGAGGCGAGTAAAGAGAGATTGAGTATGTTGGGAAAGAAGAAAATAAAGAAAGAAAAAAAAACTAGAAGTATGTCTTTAATAATGAGTTAAAATCTAAAAAGTTTCTTTCAAATTATATACAATTTGGGCCAAACCGAGTAAAAGCTTCAAACCTAGACCATTTTTAGTTAGGCTGCTATACTAAATGATTAAATACGTAATTCTTTCATTATAAATCATTGATGTTGTAGTAGTTGCCCCGTTGTCGTTCGTCGAGTTAATATAAATCATTGCTACGATTTGATAAGACTGAAAATTTGAAGCTTTCACTTCTGGCATATGGGCACCAAAAGTGGTCATTCAAAAATTCCTATTATATATACGAGTATGTTTTAAGAAATAGGCCCCTCTTATCACAACAAGATCATTTGAGGTATTAATTTACAAGTAGAGGCAGAGCCAATTAAATGACGATTTCAAATGTTAGTTCCAATCTATATATATATATATATATATATATATATATATATATATATATATATATATATATATATATATATATATATATATATATATATATATATATATATATATATATATATATATATATATATATATATATATATATATATATATATATATATATATATATATATATAAGGCTGGCCTAGTGTGACGACCCGGCCCGTCGTCACGAGAATTATCACCCCGTTATGTTTTAAATGCGTGCTTGATGATTTTATATCAGTATTAGAGCCTATCGGGTGAGTTAGGAGTGAATTGGATTGAAAATGAGGCATATAGCCTTTTTGAAGGAAACTTGAATAAGGAAAGTCAACCTGGAGTTGACTATTTGGTTAGAGGGCTCGGAATCGGATTCTGATGATTCGGTTAGTTCCGGGAGGTGATTTGTGACTTAGGGGAGCAATCAGAATTGAATTTAGAGGTCCGGTGTAGAAATATGCTTGAATTGGCTAAGGTTGAATTTTGGCGAAATTCGAACGGTAGGTGAGATTTTGATCCGGGGGTCGGAATAGAATTCCGACAATTTTTGTAGCTTCGTTGTGTGATTTTGGATATGCCTGCAAATTTTCAGGTCATTCGGACATCGTTTGATCGGGTTTTGGATTGAATGTTAGTTTTGAAAGTTTTGAATAAACATAAGCTTGAATCCATGTGTAATTGATGATTTTGATGTTTAGGATGGTGTTTTTATGATTGGAACAAGTCCGCATCGTGTTTTGGAGTATGTTGGTGGTTTTCGTTGGGGTCCCGGGGGCCTCGAGGTGAATCCGGGGGTCCAAACGGACCATTTTTGGAAGAAAAGAGAAAAGCTGGCTGCTGTCATAAACGCAGCAGACATTTGCTCTCCGCGATCGCGGGGATGGGGATGCGATCGCGTAGAGCTGGGGACTAGGGCATCGCGATCGCAGGGTAACAGTCGCGATCGCATAGAATTAAAAGGGTGTACATCGCGATCGCATGCTTATCTACGCGATCGCGTAGAAGAAGAAAGGGGTCCAGGGGAAATGAACTACGCGATCGCAGGATTATGGACGCGATCGCGTGAAGCAGGGTGATTGTGCATCGCGATCGCGTGAAGGATGTCGCGATCGCGTGAGTCCGAGATTTTGAGCATCGCGATCGCGTGATGAAGATCGCGATCGCGTAGAAGAAATATGTCTGGCAGAGAATAAAAATCCAGAATCAGAGAGTTACGGGTTTCATTCATGAACCCTCCATTTTTGAGTTCTAGAGAGAGAAACTCACGGGAATTGCTGGTAATTCATCGGGGATTCGTTGGAGGTACGTTTTGTGGCTTAATTACATCATTTTAACATGAAATCCTTGGTTAATTCTCTGTAAATGGGAGATTAAATGTGGGTTTGAGCCCTAAGCCTAAATTGAAGAAAAACACCGATTTGAGTGGGCAAACAGAGTCCGATTTTGGTAAATTTTATATGTATGGACTCGTGGCGAGACGAGGGTTCCAGAAATGTGAATTTCGTAAATTTTCGGAATGTGGGCCCGGGGCTCGGGTTTTGACAACTTTGGGAATTTTGATGTAAATTGAGTTGTATTGATTGGGTGTCGTCCCATTGGCCTAATTTGTTGTATTTCTATTGTATTTGATCAGATTCTATGCGTGCGGAGCTTGATTCTCGTGGCAAGGGCATTTCGGAATAGTCGTCGCGCTGTATTGAGGTGAGTAATAGATGTGGGTGATGACCGGCGGGTTCGAAACCCCGGTATGCCACTTTGTGACGCTGTATAGCGGCGAGACACGCACACTCTTGAGAGTGCGGGGTCGATCATGAACTGGAGACTACATATTAGTCCAACCTGTTGATCTTGTATTATTGGCTATTCTAGAGCCGTCGAACCTCCTTCTCGGATGGTTGCATATATATATATATATATTTTGATAATGGCCACTCTTGAGCCGAGGAACCCCCTCTTGGGCGGTTGAGTATACTTGTGGGCCGTGAGCCGATTATTGGATCCCGCGAGGATCGTTATCATTGTCTTATCATATGGACATGCTAGTTTACTACTAGTCGCGACTATTTTTGTTATTATGCTAATTCCGATCTCGCTGGAACTTGATATTCTTGTTTTCCAAGCGAAAAATGATAAAAGAGTTTTCAAAAACTACTTTTGAGCTCGCGAGGCTGTATCTGCATATTAGGCGACTAGTAGTGGATCGGGCGCACGCTGCGCGGCGAGATATATGTTGGATCGGACGCACGCCGCGCGGAATATCTCTATGAGATGTGCTTGGGCTGTAGGAGCCCCTCCGGAGTACGAACCCCCGCGGTGAGCACGGGTACCCAAAATTGGAGTCGGGCTACACGCCGTAGCGGTCATATCATGCATTGCATTGCATTTAGCTACATACGCTAGTTGTTATACTGTGTTGCTGGTACTTGTTGGTACAGGTACAGTGAAGATTGATTCTATGACAGGGTAGCCGATTATAGCTTTACATAGTGCTTTATTGCGGATTTCTTATCTGCATTTGTCTTACTACTTGTTTATTACCGACTGAGTCTCGCGGTACTCGTTTTACTCCACGCGCCTGTGTGCAGATCCGGTACCTCTCGGCGGTGATCCGGTAGGCTGTGCGAGGCGACGTTTGTGGATATTCGAGGTAGGTGCAGAGTCCGCAGGACCCGATATTCCTTCCTATTGTCTTTTGATTTTGTATTGACATTTCTTTCCGCACTTGGTATTTTTGTAAACCTTTATACACTTACGTTCAGTAGAGGCTCATGACTCTTGACCCTTGGTCTATGGGAGTTGATGTATTATGGGACTTGGTTCCCTGTTTTCGTTATTTGTATCGCTATTGCTTCGTGATTTAATATGCTTAAATGGGCTAAAGAGAGCTTCTAGCTCGGTTGTTGTTATTGATTGGTCGTTGCCTAGCAGTGTGCTTGGCGCCATCACGGCCGGATTTGGGGTCGTGACAAGTTGGTATCGAGCCTAGGTTTACTAGGCCTCGTGAGTCTTGAGCCGGTTAGTAGAGTGCTTGTGGATCGGTACGGGGACGCTCTGTACTTATCCTCGGGGAGGCTGCAAAAACTTTAGGAAAACTTCACTTTTCTTGAACTGTGTCGTGCGATCTTGTTGTTCTGAGAACTGAACTTCATATTCTATTCTCTCGCGAGATGGCGAGAACGCGAGCATCGGGACGAGGTGGACGACCTCCATTGCCACTGTTAGAGGCCGTGGGCGCGGTCGTGCTAGAGGTAGAGGTAGGGCGGGCGGCGGTGCCGGGTGACCCGCGCTGTTGTACCAGTTCAGGAGCAGGCCCCGGTGGTTGATGCTCCGGCGGCCCGAGTTCGGGGCCGGACTATATCTATTGCTATTCACGGTCGTCGGGAGACTCTTGCTCGGATATTATCGGTGTGTTCCGGTTTGACTCAAGTAGTTTCGGCTACCGCTACGGAGCGACATCTCGGTCGGGGGGTGGTCGGCGGACCACTGCCGGCTCGCACGCCTGACCCGGTTGTTCGGGGACTTCGGACGCGGAGGCGGTCCCCGCTCGGGTGGTTGCACCGGTTATTCCTCCGGTGCACCGGCTCCGGCTCCGAGCATATGGTTCGAGGTTATGCCGATGACGAGCGGCGTTGTCGTCGAGAGATTTGGTAGACTTCGGCCACCCCGTTTCGGTGGCGTTGAGGGCGAGGATGCCCGGGGTTTCTTGGATAAGTGTCGAAAGATGCTGCGTACGGCTGGTATTCTTGAGTCCAGCGGCGGAGTTTCATTTACTACATTTCAGTTCAACGGTCCCGCATTTGATTGGTGGGAGGAGTTTGAGAGGCGTAGGCACGCAAGAGCAGCACCTCTCACATGGCAGCAGTTCTCTACTCTCTTTCTAGAGAAATATGTACCTCGGTCTCGTCGCGAGGAGCTACGTCGCCGGTTCGAGTGGTTGATTCAGGGCGACATGTCTGTGACTCAGTATGAGCTTAGATTCACTCGGTTGGCTAGGCATGCCACATGGATGATCCCCGCTGAGAGGGAGAGGATCAGGAGGTTCATTGATGGCCTCAACTACTCTGTCCGTATTCTTATGACCGGCGAGCGAGTTCTGTCATCATCGTTTGAGCGGGTGGCTGATATGGCACGCTCCGTTGAGGCGGATCGTCGGCGAGAGAGAGAGGAGCGGGGAGGCCGAGAGGCCTCGTGGTTCGGCGATTTCGGTGGTGCTCCGTCCGAGGGCATTCCCGGCGGAGCGAGAGGTCGCTCGTCTGGACCTTCTCGTTCGGGCCGCCCAGAGCAGAGCGGGGGTTCGTATGGTCGTGGTCGACGGGGGTTTCGGCGGGGTCGGTCATCGACAGGTGCCTCCCTTCAGTCCCCTTCTCCAGCAGCAGGTGCATGTTATGAGTATGGTGAGTTTGGCCACGTGAGGAGACATTGCCCTCGACTACGTAGGGGCAGGACTCGGCAGAGGGATCAGCCCTCCTCTTCGGCACCATCTCGGTCTAGTAGAGGTGGAGGTCGGTCTTCTCGTGGTCGCCCGGGGGCGAGGAGAGATCACGGTGGAGGCCGAGCACGGTTCTATGCACTTCCTGACGGGCGTGATGCGGTTGCCTCCGATGCGGTGATTACGGGTATCATTTCTGTCTGTCCGAGAGATGCCTCTGTTCTATTTGATCCGGGATCCACATATTCTTACGTGTCCTCTTATTTTGCATATCATTTGGGTGCGACTCGTGGTATTCTTGATTTACCTGTTCATGTATCCACCCCCGTGGGTGATACGATTGTTGTGGATCATGTCTATAGATCCTGTGTTATATCTATTGGGGGTCTGGAGACCCAGGCAGAGTTGTTATTGTTGGGTATGGTGGACTTTGATGTTATATTGGGTATGGACTGGTTGTCTCCGTACCATGCTATATTGGTCTGTCATGCTAAGACAGTTACGTTGGCCATTCCTGGTATTTCTCAGATTGAGTGGCGGGGTTCGACTGATTTCGTCCCTAGCTGTGTTATTTCGTTCTTAAAAGCTCAGAGGATGGTTGAAAAAGGGTGTTTATCGTACTTAGCTTTTGTGAGAGATGTGGGAGCTGAATCTCCTAGCATTGATTCGGTACCTGTTGTGAGGGACTTCCCAGATGTATTCCCCTCAGACCTGCCGGGCATGCCGCCGGACAGGGATATTGATTTTGGCATTGACTTGGTGCCGGGCACTCAGCCCATATCCATTCCTCCTTATCGGATGGCACCAGCTGAGTTGAAAGAACTAAAAGAGCAGCTTCAAGAGCTTCTGGATAAGGGTTTCATCCGCCCTAGTGTGTCTCCGTGGGGTGCGCCGGTATTATTTGTTAAAAAGAAAGATGGTTCCATGCGGATGTGTATTGATTATAGGCAATTGAACAAAGTGACGGTGAAGAACAAGTACCCTCTACCGCGCATAGATGATTTGTTTGATCAGTTACGGGGTGCGAGGGTGTTTTCTAAGATCGATCTTCGTTCAGGCTATCATCAGCTGAAGATCAGAGACTCAGATATTATGAAGACTGCATTCAGGACCCGATATGGTCATTATGAGTTCCTTGTGATGTCGTTTGGGCTGACCAACGCCCCAGCAGCATTTATGCATCTGATGAACAGTGTGTTCAGGCCTTATTTGGATTCGTTTGTGATTGTGTTCATTGATGACATTCTAGTCTACTCCCGTAGTCAGGAGGAGCATGCTCAGCATTTGAGTATTGTGTTGCAGAGATTGAGGGAGGAGAAGCTATATGCTAAATTCTCCAAGTGCGAGTTTTGGCTCGAGTCGGTAGCATTTCTGGGACATGTGGTGTCTCGTGATGGTATTCAGGTTGATCCGAAGAAGATAGAGGCGGTGCAGAGTTGGCCTAGACCGTCCTCAGCTACAGAGATTAGAAGTTTTCTTGGCTTGGCGGGATATTATCGCCGGTTTGTTCAGGGATTTTCATCCATTGCTTCTTCATTGACTAAATTGACCCAGAAGGGTGCACCATTCGTGTGGTCGGATGAGTGCGAGGGGAGCTTTCAGAAGCTCAAGACAGCTTTGACCACAGCTCCAGTGTTAGTATTGCCATCGGCTTCGGGTTCATATACCGTTTATTGTGATGCCTCGAGAGTGGGGATAGGTTATGTGTTGATGCAGGAAGGAAAGGTAATTGCTTATGCTTCTCGGCAGTTGAAGCCGCATGAGAAGAACTATCCTGTTCATGACTTGGAGCTAGCCGCCATTGTTCGTGCATTGAAGATTTGGAGGCACTATTTGTACGGCGTGTCTTGTGAGGTGTATACGGACCATCGTAGTCTCCCAGCACTTGTTCAAACAGAAAGACCTTAATTTGAGACGGCGGAGATGGCTGGAGTTGCTCTGAAGGATTATGACATTACTATATTATATCATCAGGGAAAGGCCAATGTGGTGGCCGATGCTTTGGGCCGGAAGGCGGTCGGTATGGGGAGCTTGGCATATATTCCGGCTGAGGAGAGGCCATTTGCTTATGATGTTCAAGTGCTAGCCAATCGGCTAGTGAGGTTAGATATTTCGGAGCCCGGCAGAGGGTATTGGCTTGTGTTGTATCTCGGTCGTCTCTATATGATCGTATTCGTGAGCGCCAGTATGATGATCCACACTTGTCCTGAGGGACAGAGTTCGGCATGATGATGCTAGAGATGTCACCATTGATAGTGACGGCGTATTGAGGATGCGGGGCCGGATATGCGTGCCCAATGTTGATGGCCTTCGTGAGTTGATTCCGGAAGAGGCCCATAGCTCGCGGTATTCTATCCATCCGGGAGCCGCGAAGATGTATCAAGATTTGAAACCAGCACTATTGGTGGAGAAAGATGAAAATGGACATTGTCGGACATGTAGCACGGTGCCTCGACTGTCAGCAGGTTAAGTACGAGCACCGAGAGGCCGGTGGTGTATTTCGGCGCATTGTTATTCCGATTGGAAATGGGAGAGGATCGCTATGGACTTTGTTACCCGGACTCCCTCGAACGGCGAGGAAGTTTGATTACGTATGGGTGATTGTGGATAGGCTAACCAAGTCGGCTCACTTCATTCCGGTTAGTACTACCTACTCATCGGAGCGGTTGGCGGCGATCTTTATTCGAGAGATTGTTCGGTTGCATGGAGTCCCGGTGTCTATCATATCCGACAGGGGTACTCGGTTCACTTCTCGGTTTTGGAGAGCATTTCAGCGAGAGATGGGTACACGGGTTGAGTTGAGTACAGAGCATTTCACCCCCAGACAGACGGACAGTCTGAGCGCACTATTCGGATCTTGGAGGATATGTTGCGAGCTTGTGTGATTGATTTTGGTGGTTCGTGGGATGAGTTCCTACCACTTGCTGAGTTTGCCTACAACAACGGTTATCAGTCGAGTATTCAGATGGCCCCGTATGAGGCATTGTATGGCAGGCGATGTAGATCCCCCGTGGGATGGTTTGAACCTGGTGAGGTTAGATTGATAGGGACTGAGTTAGTCCAGGATGCTCTGGATAGAGCAAAGTTGATCCGGGAGAGGCTTCGTACGGCACAGTCTCGTCAGAAGAGTTATGCGGACCGTAGAGTTCGAGAGTTGTCTTTCATGGTTGGTGACAGAGTATTGTTGAAGATTTCACCTATGAAGGGTGTCATGAGGTTTGGGAAGAAAGGAAAGTTGAGTCCCGGGTACATTGGTCCTTTTGAGATACTTAGGAGAGTTGGAGAGGTGGCATATGAGTTGGCCTTGCCGCCCAGCTTTATCTAGCGTTCATCCGGTATTCCATGTGTCTATGCTCCGGAAGTACATTGGAGATCCGTCTCATGTATTAGACTTCAGTACCATTCAGCTTGATGGTGATCTATCCTATGATGTGGAGCCTATTGCCATTTTGGGACGTCGGGTGAGAAAATTGAGGTCTAAGGAGATTGCATCAGTTAAGGTTCAGTGGAGAGGTCGACCCGTGGAGGAGGCCACTTGGGAGATCGAGCGGGAGATGCGGAGCCGATATCCTCACTTGTTTGAGACTTCAGGTATGTTTCTTGACCCGCTCGAGGACGAGCGTTTGCTTAAGAGGGGGAGAATGTGACGAACCGGCCCGTCGTCACGAGAATTATCACCCCGTTATGTTGTAAATGCATGTTTGATGATTTTATATCTATGTTAGAGCCTATCGGGTGAGTTAGGAGTGAATTGGATTGAAAATGAGGCATATAGCCTTTTTGAAGGAAACTTGAATAAGGAAAGTCAACCCGGAGTTGACTATTTGGTTAGAGGGCTCGGAATCGGATTCTGATGATTCGGTTAGTTCCGGTAGGTGATTTGTGACTTAGGGGAGTGATCGGAATTGAATTTGGAGGCCCGGTCTAGTTTTAGGCTTGAATTGGCGAAGGTTGAATTTTAGCGAAAACCGGATGGTAGGTCAAATTTTTATCCGGGGGTCGGAATGAAATTCTGACAATTTCTGTAGCTTATTTATGTGATTTTGGATATGTCTGCCAATTTTCGGGTCATTCGGACATCGTTTGATCGGGTTTTGGATTGAATGTTAGTTTCGGAAGTTTTGAAGAAACTTAGGCTTGAATTCGTGTGTAAATGGTGATTTTGATGTTTAGGATGGTGTTTTTGTGATTGGAACAAGTCCGTATCGTGTTTTGGAGTATGTTGGTGGTTTTCGTT
Organism: Nicotiana noctiflora; assembly: GCA_032618575.1. Lineage (NCBI taxonomy): Eukaryota > Viridiplantae > Streptophyta > Magnoliopsida > Solanales > Solanaceae > Nicotiana > Nicotiana noctiflora. The sequence continues at coordinate 114,661 of JASVEL010007440.1, forward strand.
GGGGTCCCGGGGGTCTCGGGATGAATCCGGGGGTCCAAACGGACCATTTTTGGAAGAAAAGAGAAAAGCTGGCTGCTGTCATAAACGCAGCAGACATTTGCTCTCCGCGATCGCGGGGATGGGGATGCGATCACGTAGAGCTGGGGACTAGGGCATCGCGATCGCAGGGTAACAGTCGCGATCGCATAGAATTAAAAGGGTGTACATCGCGATCGCATGCTTATCTACGCGATCGCGTAGAAGAAGAAATGGGTCCGGGGGAAATGAGCTACGCGATCGCAGGATTATGGACGCGATCGCGTGAAGCAGGGTGATTGTGCATCGCGATCGCGTGAAGGATGTCGCGATCGCGTGAGTCCGAGATTTTGAGCATCGCGATCGCGTGATGAAGATCGCGATCGCGTAGAAGAAATATGTCTGGCAGAGAATAAAAATCCAGAATCAGAGAGTTACGGGTTTCATTCATGAACCCTCCATTTTTGAGTTCTAGAGAGAGAAACTCACGGGAATTGTTGGTAATTCATCGGGGATTCGTTGGAGGTAAGTTTTGTGGCTTAATTACATCATTTAAACATGAAATCATGGGTTAAATTTCTGTAAATGGAAGATTAAATGGAGGATTTAGCCCTAGTCTTGGACTTTAAGAAAATCAAGGTTTTGAATGGGCAAATGGAGTCCGATTTTGGTAAATTTTATATGTATGGACTCGTGGCGAGACGAGGGTTCCAGAAATGTGAATTTCGTAAATTTTCGGAATGTGGGCCCGGGGCTCGGGTTTTGACAACTTTGGGAATTTTGATGTAAATTGAGTTAAATTGAAGTGGGTTATGATTCTTTGACCCGTAATTGATATAATCATTGTATTTGATCAGATTCTACGCGTGCGGAGCTTGATTCTCGTGGCAAGGGCATTGCGGAGTAGTCGTCGCGCCGTATTGAGGTGAGTAATAGATGTGGGTGATGACCGGCGGGTTCGAAACCCCGGTATACCACTTTGTGACGCTGTATAGCGGCGAGACACGCACGCTCTTGAGAGTGCGGGGTCGATCATGAACTGGAGACTATATATTAGTCCAACCTGTTGATACTGTATTATTGGCTATTCTAGAGCCGTCGAACCTCCTTCTCGGATGGTTGCATATATATATATATATATATATATATATATATATATATATATATATATTGTATTATTGGCTATTCTCGAGCCGTTGAACCTCCTTCTTGGACGGTTGAGTATATTGTGGGCTGTGAGCCAGTTATTGGATCCGGCGAGGATCGTCATCATTGTCTTATCATATAGACATGCTAGTTTACTACTAGTCTGCAGCTATTTTTGTTATTATGCTAATTCCAACCTCTGGAACTTGATATTACTGTTTTCCAACTGAAAAATGATAAAAGAGTTTTCAAAAACTACTTTTGAGCCTGCGAGGCTGTATCTGCATATTAGCTGACTAGTAGTGGATCGGGCTGCACGCCGCGGCGAGATATATGTTGGATCGGACTGCACGCCGCAGGAATATCTCTATGAGATGTGCTTGGGCTGTAGGAGCCCCTCCGGAGTCTGAACCCCCACAGTGAGCACGGGTACCCAAAATTGGAGTCGGGCTACGCGCCGTAGCGGTCATATCATGCATTGCATTGCATTTAGCTACATCTGCTAGGTGTTATGCTATTTATTGGTATTTGTTGGAACAGGTACAGTGAAGATTGATTCTATGACAGGGTAGCCGATTATAGCTTTACATAGTGCTTTATTGCGGATTTCTTATCTGCGTTGTCTTACCCTTGTTTATTACCACTGAGTCTGGCAGTACTCATTTTACTCCCTGCACCTTGTGTGCAGATCCAGGTACCTCTCAGCAGTGATCCAGTAGCTGTGCGAGGCGACGTCTGTGGGATATACGAGGTAGCTGCAGAGTCCGCAGGACCCGATATTCCTTCCTATTGTCTTTTGATTTTGTATTGACATTTCTTTCCGCACTTGGTATTTTTGTAAACCTTTATACACTTACGTTCAGTAGAGGCTCATGACTCTTGACCCTTGGTCTATGGGAGTTGATGTATTATGGGACTTGGTTCCTTGTTTTCGTTATTTGTATCGCTATTGCTTCGTGATTTAATATGCTTAAATGGGCTAAAGAGAGCTTCTAGCTCCGTTAATGTTATCGATCAGTCAGGCTGGCTTAGCAACGTGCTGGGCGCTATCACGACCGGATTTGAAGTTATTGGATTTGCGTGAATTAGTAGTCAGGCTACTAGCTCCGTCCCTGATTACAAGCAAGACAACATTTGGAAACAAAATATTGATCGAATTCTTTTTATGAAAAATTTAAAAAAAAATATGAAATGAATATGATATTTATGTTTTAAGTTATGTAAAGAAATTGAGTTATTGAATTATTATTTTTAAAAAACAAAAGAAAAATCATATGTGGACATGGAACATTAAACTATGCAAATATGGCCATAAAAGGCATAGAAAGAAATGCATCATCTATCTTAGAATTCAGTAAATATTTGACTGCATATGGTGTTCACCTCAATTCTTATAAATTTATCTTAATTACGTGATTTAACGATGTGATAATATAAGACTATTAATTTATTAATTATTATTCATGATTAAGTGATACTGTCGAAATTTATCCGATATTGATGTCATGCATTCACCGGCTCGTGTGAACACTATTGTGAAAATAAAGCTTGGAATTATTACGCAAACCGGTCAAATTATATATTAATTATTATATTTACGGACTATTTTAATTTTAAGAGGCCTGCACAAAAAAAGGGCTAGATATGGCCATAAGTATCCTTCTAAAAGGATAACAACATTAAAGGGTTGGGTAAAAATCCTCTATAACCATCAATTTTATTGAAAATCAAAATCCTCTCGTTGTTTTAAACAATTATCATTCTTCTCCCTTTATCCTTCACAATATCTATTTTGCCCTTGTCATTTTTAATTCCCTCTCATATATAGTTTCCTTTTTTTATTTTGTATGCTATTTTTACTATTTTACCTATATTTTAAATTATGTTATACTTTATCAAAAATGTAATTTAAATTTGTTAAAAATATAAATAGAATAGTCTTTTTTATAAATTTGTCACAAAGTCTATATACTTTCGTGATTTTATTTTAATACCGAACGTTAAGTGTAAATTTTTGAAAATAAGATGGAGAAATATTAACTGATCTTGGTTTTACTTAGCAGGTAGACTCTCATCGAATCTCGTAATGAATGGAAATATTCTTCTCAATGGAAAGAAGAAAAGGCTTGACCATGGTGTTGTTGTAAGTGCTATATCCAAATCAACTACTTATTATGAAAATTTGGTAAATTTTATTCTACTATTTACTTTGAATTATTTAATTAAGCAATTATGTATTTGCACCATAAAATATTTCTTATCCATAAAAATACATTTTAAAGCAAATTTTGGTACTTTCTTAAATGGCTTAGATCAAATTGTAACATCTCATGTTAATAAATCACAATACAATATTTGATCTAAGCCACTTAAGTACATTAAAATAGGTATATTAAAAAGTCAACTAATAAGTAAGGGGGAGAATGATAATTGTTCAAATTAGAGAAGTGAGTTTAATTTTTAAAGCAAAATTCGGGGGTATAAATAATTTTGGTTATTATGATATATGACTATACATAGTTGATTTTCAATTAATTAAAACATATGTTTTTGATCCTTTAATGTATGCCATATAATTGTAGACTGTTTTTTTAGAACTATGTTACTTTCAAATATGAAGTAATAATACAAATTGAATATAACATATATGGCAATTAAATGATCTAATGCCTAATAATTCAATAAAGTTTTCAAGATTCACATGCAGAGAAATCAAAAGTACACATGCCAACTCATTGAAGGTTAGAATGTCCTTAGGAGTATATTAGAATGACAAAAGTAAGAATTTGCTAATAATAAATAAGCCCAAAAATGCTATTAGCCCTTCGAGTAAAAAATTTAAACGGGGAATATTATAACAACAACAATAATAACGATCCAGTATAGTCCTATAAAATGGGATTTGGGGAGGATAATACGTACACAAGCCTTACTGTATGGGCCAAAATCCGATCTCACGATAATTAATGAAGTTAATTGCATCTTGAGCTAATCCTCAATTAATAAGCGGTCATACCACTTGTTTATAACATTATTCGACACACTTTCAGTAGGATCCACAAAGGCACAACCTATCCGCCTCCCCACGGGGACGAAATCTCAGTGTGGTCACGGCCACTTATTTTCTACTCACGGAGCTCACAACTATAAATACTAGAAGAATGAACCCCAGAAGGGAGGGCTTCTTCTTCATCACTATTCTCCAGAAGAGAGAGAGAGAGAGAGAGAGAGAGAGAGAGAGAGAGAGAGAGAGAGAGAGCAGACAAGAAGTACCTATCTCATGGGAAGATAAAACACTATTATTGTAAGGCTCTGAACCTCTTTATGCAGAGGCATACCAAATCAATATCATGAATAAAAATCGTTAACGCTTCTTCTCCTAATCTCGAGTGTTTATTATCATTCATTTCACATGGTTCATAGATTATTGCGATTTGCTATGATTTACCCATAACTTGTACATATTATTTTATATTCATAAAGTGTATGATAACTTTTTGAGCCAAATAATTTGGCACCATCTGTAGGGATTTCCTAGAAAATCGCGTAGTTTTTCCCTGAACCAAAAGGAAAGGAACGCCAAAGAAGAACAAACTCGCTCGAACAAGCCCAAAACGGCACCTCCGACAAGAGGAACACGAAGATCTCAAATCAATATTCAAGCTCTCTTTCTCTCCAATCTTCGACAATGCAAACAAGAAGAAGAAGCCCCCCTAAGAGAAAATCCCCGCGAGGCATCTCCCGCATCCTAGATACGGGATCTGGCTGGAAACTGGCATTGAGATATCTCGAGCCAAGAGCCACCTCAAGACAGCCTACATGCCCCGATTGGGAAAATAACTCATAAACTGCTCAAAATCTTGAATCAAAACGAGTTTCAATACTCGATACCCACAGCATGAAGACTCAGGCTAAGCGCCTTCGCCATAAAAATGATAAAGTTCAACAACAGTTGAACTGAGACTCAAGCTATACGCCTTCACCAAAAAGTTTAACTATGGTTGAACCAAGACTCACGCTATGCGCTTTCACCATAAAAAATGATAAAGTTCAACAACAGTTGAAGTGGGACTTAGGCTATGCGTCTTTGCCAACAAGTTCAACTACGGTTGAACCAAGACTCAGGCTATGCGCCTTCGCCATAAAAAATGATAAAGTTAAACAACAATTGAACTGAGACTCAGCCTATGCGTCTTCGCCAACAAGTTCAACTACAGTTGAACCAAGACTCAGGCTATATGCCTTCGCCAACAAGTTCAACTACGATTGAACCAAGACTCAGGCTATGCGCCTTTGCCATAAAAAAATGATAAAGTTCAACAACATTTGAACTAGGACTCAGGCTATGCACCTTCTCCAACAAGTTCAACTACGGTTGATCCAAGACTCTGGCTATGCGCCTTCACCATAAAAAATGATAAAGTTCAATAACGGTTGAACTAGGACTCAGGCTATGCGCCTTCTCCAACAAGTTCAACTACGACTGAACCAAGATTGAGGCTGTGCACCTCCTCCATCAAAAATGACAAAGTTCAACAACAGTTGAACTGGGACTCAGGCTATGCGCCTTCGCCATCAAAATTGATAAAATTCAACAGTTGAACTAGGCTCAGGCCATGCGCCTTCACCAGTAAGTTCAACTACGGTTGAACCGAAACTCAGGCTCCGCGCCTTCGCTATCAAATCTAACGAGTTCGACCTCGCTCGGACCATAAGGCTAGATGCCCTCGTCCTCAAATCTAACAAGTTCAACCACAGTTGAACCAGAACTCGGACTAAGCTCCACCGTCGAACTTAGCAAAACCCGACCTCTAACGAATCAAGGAGCGGGTTAGGCATCCTCGCCGTTCAAGTAAGTACGCCCAACTCGAACTAAGATTAGAGGCACATAAAGTTCGATCCCAGTAAAACTACAAGGCCGTGTTTTTTATCATCACGGCTTATAGTTCGAGTGCGCCCAAATTGGGACTAAAGCTAAGCATTGTTATCGCCCAACAACTGTTCCGACTCGCTCACCCCGGGTCAAAGAAGAAAAGCCGCCAACAATAAAAAACTAACATGCCTACCGAAGTCAAACTCAAAGGCAAATCACCTCTTCAAACGCATGCAAAGAAAAACCCAAGGGGGAAAGAGGGGAGGTAAAAAGTAGATGCAAGGCAAATAATGGAAAGAAGACTTCATTTATTCATAAAAATAATTGTGGGTCATCCCCGCTTACACCCGGCCAAGGACGGTTAATAAGAAAAAAGAAAATAAAATAATAAAAAAACACAAATTCCAAGCGACAAACAAGAAAAGAAAAATGCTTCTTTTTACGGCACCATATACGCGGTCATCAGCCTTTTGCGTCGCCGCATCAAAACCACAATCAATACGGGCCTCACGAGCCTTTTGGTGTGCCCCTTTGAAAGCAGCTCTAGCCACGATGTCGGCCTCTCACAAATTTTTATACACATCTCGTTGGGCCTCAGCATTTATGAGCATGGCTGGAGGAAGCAACCTGGTCCCGTATGCGCTGATTCTCTTCCTCTAAGGTCGTAACCCGCTCCACCATAGCCTAGGCATCCCGCTCAAAATCACCTATTCGCTCCTCGAGGCTCGCCTCTCTAAAGGCTGCAGCAGCTCTCACCAGCGACAACTAGGACTTGCCGGTGCGGACAACCTCCTGCAACACCTCAGCCCTCGATGAAGCGTCGCTCACCTAATGGTTCAAGGCTGCGACTTCACCCTCCAGTGAAGCCACCTTCCCACTCTATGTCATTGTGGCCTCCGCTGCCTTAGCTAGGACCTGGCGTTCACACTCGGCCGCGACCCTTTTCCATGCCTTGAGCTCCTCGTCCTTCCGACGGATCTGCTCCTCAAGGGCACTTACCCAGCCAATTGTTTGCTGAATTTGGAGTTCCCGCCTCACCAATTCCTCAACCAGGGCCCGACTAAGGGGATCGTTTCACAAGCGCACGCTTATCTCTCGGTATCGATCTCGGTAGCAGTAATACCTCTCCAACACCCGCAAAAATACTGCCAAACGAACGTTAGCTCGACGGATGCTCTCCACCTCCAGCAAATAAGACTACAAAACAAAGGCAACGGTTAGAATGGAAAATAAAACAAGGCAAAGAAGAAGAAAACCAACATTCGATTACGTACCCTCAAGCCCATTACGGTGACCTTATTCATCAGCTCGATATCCGTTATATCCCTCAATGACGCGTTCTCGGCTTCCGAGCATAGCATCCCAAATTGTAGCACCAGACTCGAGCCCTGGAGCAATAAGTTTAAATCTGTGGGGACCTCGATGAGGTGAGATCTTCCCTATGAGTGCATGACCGAATTCGTGAAGCCTTCCCGGAACATGCGGACGTCCTCAGGGTCCAAATTCGATTCGGATTTAGACTCTTCTCCTGCAACGTCTCTTCCTCCTCCCGTCACAACCGCCAACGAGATGCTTGGCTCATCAACCTCAGCAATTGCTGAGGAACTTCCCCCCGTCTCAACGACGGGGGTTACTAACTGAGTAACCAAAGTGACGGTATCATCATGACCTAAGCCAGCCGGGGCAACCCCAACTATTTGTTCGCCCTCAAGGGTAGGCGCCGCGGTCTTACCCCCTTCCGCATCCACTGGAGGGGAGTCCAAGTTAATTACCCTAGTAGGAGTCGGCGTGAACACGACCCTACGCATGATCAGCGACCTCTCCTCCTCCTCCACGTCTGAAGGTGATTCGTCCCTAAGGCGCACAACCCCCGACAACCCTTCATCCCGAAGGGCAGCCCGTGGTGGGGAAGGAGCCACCGAAGACTCAACTGATGCTGCCCTCGGTACGCAGTGGGGTACTAGTGCTACAACAAGCCAAGCAACTGCACCCGGCCGCCGAAAGGCCAACTGAGGAGCCCTGCCACAACGTGCCCTCCCTATCACAGAAAAGCAAAATCGGTAAATAAAGCCAAACCAAAATAGAACAAAAGTAGAAGCCAATTCTCACTTGCAGCACGCCTGCGGCCATGTCTCTCCAGGAAAGACACCCACGTACGAACCCCCTCGGTATGAGAGAGCACGACCTCAACGCACATGCGTATCCCAGCTAATAGAGCTGGTGGCGAATTTTCGGCTACAAAACTGACACGAGTCAATACTCACAAATGCAATACATAAGAAAAGGAAGAAAAAAGAATACGACAATAAAATAACTTACGTGCATGGTTCCAAACCTCCGAAACCCAGTGGGGCACGCCACTAAAATCTCGGTCCTGATAAAAAAGGAGTGCTCAAAAGGGCGGGGGTCGACCTCGTCGTCCAGCACCGCAGTCAGGCCCCTCGAACCACGAGGACATGCCCGAAGTATGGTGCCACGAACTCTCTGGGGGGCATAAAGGTTGAGCACGTATTGCAGCGTGACCACCCTACCGGCCAGTTCCCCATACTTCATAAACATGGCTAGTAATTTGTAGAGAGAAGGAGTGAGTTGACCCGGGCACACCCCATAGTAACGATAAAAATCCGCCACCAGCATTGTGAGCGGAATCCTAAACCCTAAACTAAAGGGATATGCATAAAAGACGTATCCCCTGCGGTCGGTGTTGACCCTCTCCTCACTTCTAGGGAGGATAATGTCTGCATGGGTAGGAATGACCCCCTGTTCCCGTAATCGGGCCATTCCAATCTCCCCAATTAACAAGGCTTCATCCACCGGGTCCTCTCCATAATCGATGATAAAATCAATCGCCGGACCTACGGGCCAAGGAACTATCTCGTCAACTAACGGAACTTCTCCGGTCTCTATCTGCTCTGCACCTTCCATTGCCTGAGGTAGCCCTTCAGTTGCAGAAGAACTCACCGACAAATCTATCGAAAGAGCATCGCGTGAAGAACTACCTGCCATTGTGTAACGACTCGGCCCGTCATTACAGGAATTACTACCCTGTTATGTTGTAATTACATGTTTTATGCTTTTATATCGGTGTTAGAGCCTATCGGGTGAGTTAGGAGTGATTTGGATTGAAAATGAGGCATATAGCCTTTTTGAAGGAAACTTGAATAAGGAAAGTCCACCCGGAGTTGACTATTTGGTTAGAGGGCTCGGAATCGGACTCTGATGATTTGGTTAGTTCCGGGAGGTGATTTGTGACTTAGGGGAGCAATCGGAATTGAATTCGGAGGTCCGGTGTAGAAATAGGCTTGAATTGGCTAAGGTTGAATTTTGGCAAAATCCGAACGGTAGGTGAGATTTTGAACCGGGGGTCAGAATGGAATTCCGATAGTTGCAGTAGCCTTGTTATGTGATTTTGGATATGTCCGCAAAATTTCAGGTCATTCGGACGTCGTTTGGTCGGGTTTTTGATTGATTGTGTAATTCGGAATGTTTTAAGAAATTTAGGTTTGAATCCGTGTGTAATTGGTGATTTTGATGTTTAGTATGGTGTTTTTATGATTGTAACAAGTTCGTATCGTGTTTTGGAGTATGTTGGTGGTTTTCGTTGGGGTCCCGGGGGCCTCGGGATGAATTCGGGGGTCCAAACGGACCATTTTGTGCTAACTGCACTGCTGTTTCTGCTGCAATTAGTGCAGAAGATTTTTGTGATTCGCGATCGCGAAGCTATGTCTGCGATCGCGTAGGGTAAAGCTGGGAAGCTCTGCAATCGCAAGGGGGAGACTGCGATCGCGTAGTATATTGGAATGAGGCCGGAAAATTTGTTATTCGCGATCGCGGGAGGAGTGATGCGATCGCGTAGGTCTGGGATTTAGAGCAGTGCGATCGCGGGTGGTTTCACGCGATCGCGTAGTGTTGAGGCATGAGGCAGTGCGATCGCGTAGGGAATGTCGCGATCACATAGAGTAATTTTGGATCCTGATAAATTTGTTCATCGCGATCGCGAGCCTGGGGCTGCGATCGCAGAAGGTCGCCTGGCAGTCAGTGAATTAATATAACAGAACAGTCCAGTCGCGAACCCCATACCCAAAACCTCCATTTTTGAGCCCTAGAGAGAGAAATCACGGGAAAATGCTGGGAAATCATCGGGTATTCATCGGAGGTAAGTTTCTTGACTCAAAAACATCATTTTATGGTAGAATTAACATCAATCTTCATGAATTTGGGTAGAAATTGTGAAGGATTGTGGCCTAGATATTGAAAACGAAAATTTGGGTTTTGAAAGGCCAATCGAACTCCGATTTTTGGTAAATTTTATATGTATGGACTCGTGGCGATACGAGGATTTTGGAAATATGAGTTTCGAAATTTTTTCGAGATGTGGGCCCGGGGCTCGGGTTTTGCAAATTTCGTGATTTTTGATATTTTTCGAGTTCTTTCGATTGGGTAATGTTCCATTAGCCTATTTTGATATATTTGTGCTGATTTGTGCTAGTTTTGACGTGCGTGGATGCCGGTTCGAGGAGCTAAGGCGTCGCGGGCATGAGCTTCGTCGGTTCGAGGTGGGTAATACTTGTAAATGATGTCCTGAGGGTTAGTAAACCCCGGACATGCACATCTTAGTGCTGTGTCGAGGTGACTTGCACGCCGGATAACGGGCGTGGGGTAGAGCACCATTGGGGATTGTAACTTGGTCCGTCCTGCGTAATAAATAATAACACCTAATTGTTGAAATGAATTGGACTAATTATCATGTTTGGGCTTCGTGTCAATTATTTGAGTCCTTCAGGGATTGGTATCACTGTTTTGATAACACTGTGCTTATTTTATTCTAAATTTAAGTTTTAAAATGGTATTTTTGCTATTCAGCATTTTTATAAGGTTATGAAAAACTTGAACAAGGTCTTAATAATATTTTTAGCTGTGAGCTAATATGATATTGTTGCCGTAGGGCTTTCTTGATTATTTGTTAGACTGATTGGGGCCGAGGGCCATATGTTAGGGCATGACATTTTATGTGAGCATATGCATACACATGCATGGATCGGATTGCACGCCGCAGTGGTATACGGATCGGGCTACGCGCCGCAGCAGGTGTGATATTAATATTGTGCTTGGGCTGTAGGAGCCCCTCCGGAGTCTGAACCCCCACAGTGAGCACGGGTACCCAAATTGGATCGGGCTACACGCCGTAGCGGTCATATGCATTGCATGGCATACATACATTGGTTTATGTGTACTACGTGGCATAACATTCAGCACTCATACATTACCGGCACACATGCATTAGTTACCTTATTGACCAGATCTCCTGGTGTAAATTGATAAGGAGTGCTGAGCCCGAGGGGCTGATTTGAGTGCGGACTTGCATTGCTTGAGATTGTATCGAGGTATTGGTATATTATTATGAAAGAAAGTAGCTAAAATTGAGATTTCTAAATAATCTACTCACATATGCTTGAAAGGAATAAAAAGATAGTTCTGTATTCTGTAGCATGAGATAGTGCCTATCGTGGTTTTCTTCCCTTCAGCATTATTTACTTTTATTACTGCTGAGTTGGAAGTACTCACACCCGACTCCCTGCACCTTGTGTGTAGATCCGGGTACATCACAGTAGAGCAGATTCTATTGTGGCTCGGGAGTGCTTTTGGACAGTCGAGGTAGCTGCCAGCGTTCGCAGGACCTGATTCTCCAGTTTGTCTGTATTTTTGTTCTGATCATCCCACACTTGTGCACGGTTATATTCACTATTTACACTTTGTATACTCTGTAGAGGCTCATGACTCTTGACCCTTCGGTCTATGGGAGTTGGCACGTGTTGGGACTTGGTTCCCTGTTTTTAATATATCTATCACTATTAAATTATTCTGTTATGCTTAAATTGGATAAAGTGAGCTTGTGGCTCCGTGATTGTTGTTAATTGGTCAGGCTGGCCTAGCAATGTGTTGGGCGCCATCACGATCGGATTTGGGGTCGTGACAAGTTGGTATCAGAGCCTAGGTTTACTAGGCTTCGTGAGTCTTGAGCCGGTTGGTAGAGTCTTGTGGATCGGTACGGGGACGCCTGTACTTATCCTCGGGAGGCTGCGAACCTTTAGGAAACACTTCACATTTCTTGGAATTCTTATCGTGCGCACTTGATTCGACTTGAGATATAATTTTTGAAATTCCTTCCGCACGTCTGTGTACGTATCGAGCGCTCAGTAATATAAATGCCTTATGTGTAGTGGAAGGAGTTCAAACTCAGAAAGACTAAAATGATTATGCTATGTGTATCCTGGTGGAAGGTATTGTGCTGAAATGCTAAATTGAGGCGAGATAGGTGGATTGGTTCTCATGTGTAATTGAAAGGTAGTTGATATGTGTTATGATTCGAGCAGGTACAACGCATGTTCATGTACCAAATATGATAATATGATTTGTGTAGTATTGAGACTAATGTTGTCGATATGCATTGTGATGTCTTGTCGAGTTGTGAATGTATTGTTAGGATGGTTTTGGTGATTCTCTGGCAGGTGGATAGGCCAATTTACAAAGGGAACTCTGCCGAAATTTTTGGAAAATTTGGGACTTAGAAAAGATTTTGTCACCTAAAGAGGGGGCGTAACTGTTGTGTGTGAATGAATGCAAGAATTACAAAAGAGTTAATATTTCTGATGATTCGAATCTCTGCCGAAGCTTGTAAATGACTTGAGTTTAATCTAACTAGAACTTTGTGGCATCATTTGAGTAAGAATGATATGAGTAGCTAGAAGTGCCTTGATGTATGGCTCCGAGCTAAGTTGGGGAGGTTGTTATTGATTAACTAATTGCACTGTTGTGTGCTGTGTTGGCTCTGTCTCTAGGTATGTTGGGAAATTTCGATAAGGGTTATGATGCTACGTAGATGTGAAGAAATACTAGGATGTTGTGAACTTATGTTGGTAAAGAATGTTCGGTGTGTAGAAAAGAAAGATAGATAATTGTATCTGTATGTACTCATGTTTTGCGGTGTCAAAGTTCTAACACAACACGAGCGGTTCTACTCAATAGGACAGTTGAATTACAGCTGAATAAGGGTGAATGATGCCCGAGGATGGTTTTGCAGTGTTCTAGATTTTGCTTGTAACAGTCAGGTGCCTTAAGATTTGTGTATGTGGCTAAAGATGGCGGTTTCGTTAGGGAAGATCAAGACTTGTGTTATATCATGTGAATGGTGGGATTCTAGGTATCCGTATTGGGAAACATTAAGAGAGTATTTAGTGGCCTATGGGTCTTAGACCGTGTGGTCTTGTGTACGAGTCTCGTATGGTAACATGAGTTGATGTATTATGGTACTACAGTAAAGACTGATATGAAATTAGAGATGAATCGGAAAGGAAACTTGGTAAATGGAACAACTTGTTAATAAACCAGAATGGTATAAAAAGGGATACGATTGATTCCTAGTATGCGGTTGAAGTAATGAGTCTTGCAGACATTGCAGCAAAGCTCTTGAGTGTTGGCAGTTGTGTAACTCAATATGGGTATAAGGACTCGGTCCTGGCAGTTTAACTTATGCAATGTAATTGGGAGAAAGAGTTTATGATGTGTTCTACCATGGTTTGAAAATGAGTGTATTTTTCCTGTTGGCATGTAAGGTCTGGAATGTGCAATGAGTTTTCTCTATATGGGATCATGAAAGTCCTTGACTAGTTGAGTGCGCCGATGTTGAGGCGGAGGAAAGGGATATGAATTTCCATGTTGTCTTAGTGTGATATGGTATATACGATGTGTTATGGAAAGTTGATAAATGGTATATCCTAGGTTTTAAGATCAGTTCATAATATATGAGAAATCAATAAAATTATTGAGCAGCGCGGACAGTTGCAGGTGAATTAAGAATCGATCTTTCTGATGATTTAAGAAAATGGTACTACTATTCTCGTAATTTGGCAGGGAATATGGTCCAAAAAGGGCCAGGTAATATAAATTGATAATATTTGGTGGTGTGATGGTATCCTCTTATTAGATTGACATTGATGATTGAGTTGTAAATGGCATAAGGAAATATCCGAATGGCTTTCATGGTATGAATGGGCACTTGATGTGCGTTATGTATTCGTACGGTGGAATGTGGAACCAGGTATAGCGATTCATGTGTTATATATATGTTGGAGACTAGAAGTTCTCATAATCCACCTATGCAGTGGTTGTATATCGTGTATATCGACACCGTTTTGTGGTTATTGGAAATCTGAAGCCCCAGTGGCTCTCTCTTAGCTTGATATGATGAATTTGGGTTATAATACCTTATTTCAGACTGGTTGACATAAGACAGGTCGTCTAGACAAATGAGCTATGGACTATGTCAGAAAATGGCACAAATTGCGTAGCAGAGAGCATCAGAGTATGCTCCAACAGAGTAGTTGTACCCAGGACCAGCGGACGGCTGGTAGGCATAGCTTTGATAGTTGGACCTTAGTGGCGGATGTTAGTGTAGAAGTATCTACCATTGATTAGTTCTGGTATTGAGGAACTTTGTCGGATGCGTTTCTTGTGGCCAAACTTGAGGCTATATATGTTTATTATGATGAACAACTTGACTCGACGCGTATTTATTTGGCGAGGGTTACTTGGATCAGGTGGCACGCCGCCACAGGTATGGTATCTAGATCGGGTGGCACGCCGCCACGGGTATGTCATTGGAGCGGGTTGCACGCCGCAACAGAATATTGTGAAAATATAGTTAGTTATATGCTACTGGGTATACAATACTTCCCCACTTCTGAGGAAAAGTCCGTTTTGAGTATCGCTTGGCAAATGGCACGTCGGTTGTGTCCTTTCAGGATTTGATAGCATACGTTAATTGTTTGACCGTGGGTAGGTTGATTGCGTGGGTTCAAGACCTAGATCCGTGCGTGGCTAACCGTTTTGAGCTTAGTGGCTTGAGGTGCTTCATGAGTAATAACGTTGGGATAGAATCACGAATCGTGGCAAGGCCACGTGATGTTATGACCTCTCGAGGAGAATTCAGGTACTCTATTTCTATAATGCGAGACGCGATCTCAGTTCTATGTTATGATGACACAGAGGAATTGAATTGCAGCTCTTTTGCTGGAGACAGTTATCATGATTTGAGCTGTCATGATTCGAGTGTGTTCAGACGTTTCTATTGGAGCCTATGTCGTGCTCGTCGTGGCTTAGGCCGGTGTTGAGGTGTCTTATCACCAGTGCGGTGTGTTATAATCAAAATGACCGTTGGAGTTATTAATGAATACGAGCATATTGGATCTTAGCTTGTTAGAAAGGTAAAAATCGAGGTTTGGCTCCGAAACCTATTGTGGTATCAGTTTTAAAAGGGAAATGGATTCACGAATGGTTAACCTGAGAGATGGGTTCGGTATATCTCGTGCTTCAGCTGCCGTGGGCAGGGTATGGAGGTGTTGGAATAAGACTCTACCTAATGAAAGAGGTTTTCAACTAGTATTTGGTTATTGTGGCCAGTTGTTGTGATTAGAGACTATCGTCTCGAGTGATTGGGTTGTCGATACATCATATGATCTCACCCGGAGTAGCAAATATGGGTTATTGCAGTGGATTCGAGTGTATCCTGATCATAGGCATGGGATTTGCATTTGGCATATGATTTCAAAAAGTGCAATGTGATTTATGATTCAGATGGTCTGTGAAATTTTGACTATATGGTGTTTTCGGACTTATGTGAGATAGGGTGACATATGATCGCCCGAATATATGCTTGGTAAGGTCATTCAGCTATTGGGTTGCTTCTAGTACAACTCTGAGTACGCTCGAGGACGAGCGATTGTTTAAGTTGGGGAGAATGTAACGACCCGGCCTGTCGTTACGGGAATCTACCACCCCGTCATGTTGCAATTACATGTTTTTTGCTTTTATATCAGTGTTAGAGCCTATCGGGTGAGTTAGGAGTGAATTGAATTGAAAATGAAGCAAATAGCATGTTTGAAGGAAGCTTGAATAAGGAAAGTCAACCCGGAGTTGACAATTTGGTTAGAGGGCTCGAAATCGGATTCTGATGATTCGGTTAGTTCCGGGAGGTGATTTATGACTTAGGAGAGCAATCGGAATTGAATTCGGAGGTCCGGTGTAGAAATAGGCTTGAATTGGCTAAGGTTGAATTTTGGCGAAATCCGAACGGTAGGTGAGATTTTGATCCGGGAGTCGGAATGGAATTCCGACAGTTGCAGTAGCCTCGTTATGTGATTTTGGATATGTCCGCAAAATTTTAGGTCATTCGGACATCGTTTGGTCGGGTTTTTGATTGATTGTGTAATTCGGAATGTTTTAAGGAATTTAGGTTTGAATCCGTGTGTAATTGGTGATTTTGATGTTTAGTATGGTGTTTTTATGATTGGAACAAGTTCGTATCGTGTTTTGGAGTATGTTGGTGGCTTTCGTTGGGGTCCCGGGGGCCTCGGGATGAATTCGGGGGTCCAAACAGACCATTTTATGCTAACTGCACTGCTGTTTCTGCTGCAATTAGTGCAGAAGATTTTTGTGCTTCGCGATCGCGAAGCTATGTCTGCGATCGTGTAGGGTAAAGCTGGGAAGCTCTACGATCGCAAGGGGGAGACTGCGATCGCGTAGTATATTGGAATGAGGCCGGAAAATTTGTTCTTCGCGATCGCGGGAGGAGTGATGCGATCGCGTAGGTCTGGGATTTAGAGCAGTGCGATCGCGGGTGGTTTCACGCGATCGCGTAGTGTTGAGGTATGAGGCAGTGCGATCGCGTAGGGAATGTCACGATCGCATAGAGTAATTTTGGAGCATGATAAATTTGTTCATCGCGATCGCGAGCCTGGGGCTGCGATCGCAGAAGGTCGCCTGGCAGTCAGTAAATTAATATAACAGAACAGTCCAGTCGCGAACCCCATACCCAAAACCTCCATTTTTGAGCCCTAGAAAGAAGAAATCACGGGAAAACGCTGGGAAATCATCGGGTATTCATCGGAGGTAAGTTTCTTGACTCAAAAACATCATTTTATGGTAGAATTAACATCAATCTTCATGAATTTGGGTAGAAATTGTGAAGGATTGTGGCCTAGATATTGAAAACAAAAATTTGGGTTTTGAAAGGCCAATCGAACTCCGATTTTTGGTAAATTTTATATGTATGGACTCGTGGCGAGACGAGGATTCTGGAAATATGAGTTTCGAAATTTTTTCGAGATGTGAGCCCGGGGCTCGGGTTTTGCAAATTTCGTGATTTTTGTTATTTTTCGAGTTCTTTCGATTGGGTGATGTTCCATTAGCCTATTTTGATATATTTGTGCTGATTTGTGCTAGTTTTGACGTGCGTGGATGCCGGTTCGAGGAGCTAAGGCGTCGCGGGCATGAGCTTTCGTCGGTTCGAGGTGGGTAATACTTGTAAATGATGTCATGAGGGTTAGTAAACCCCGAACTTGCACATCTTAGTGCTGTGTTGAGGTGACTTGCACGCCGGATAATGGGCGTGGGGTAGAGCACCATTGGGGATTGTGAATTGGTTCCTGCGTAATAAATAATAACACCTAATTGTTGAAATAAATTGGACTAATTATCATGTTTGGGCTTCGTGTCAATTATTTGAGTCCTTCCGGGATTGGTATCACTGTTTTGATAACACTGTGCTTATTTTATTCTAAATTTAAGTTTTAAAATGGTATTTTTGCTATTCAGTATTTTTATAAGGTTATGAAAAACTTGAACAAGGTCTTAATAATATTTTTAGCTGTGAGCTAATATGATATTGTTGCCGTAGGGCTTTCTTGATTATTTGTTAGACTGATTGGGGCCGAGGGCCATATGTTAGGGCATGACATTTTATGTGAGCATATGCATACACGTGCATGGATCGGACTGCACGCCGCAGTGGTATACGGATCGGGCTGCGCGCCGCAGCAGGTGTGATATTAATATTGTGCTTGGGTTGTAGGAGCCCCTCCGGAGTCTGAACCCCCACAGTGAGCACGGGTACCCAAATTGGATCGGGCTATACGCCGTAGCGGTCATATGCATTGCATGGCATACATACATTGGTTTACGTGTACTACGTGGCATAACATTCAGCACTCATACATTACCGGCACACATGCATTAGTTGCCTTATTGACCAGATCTCCTGGTGTAAATTGATAAGGAGTGCTGAGCCCGAGGGGATGATTTGAGTGCGGACTTGCATTGCTTGAGATTGTATCGAGGTATTGGTATATTATTATGAAAGAAAGTAGCTAAAATTGAGATTTCTAAATAATCTACTCACATATGCTTGAAAGGAATAAAAAGATAGTTCTGTATTGTGTAGCATGAGATAGTGCCTATCGTGGTTTTCTTCCCTTCAGCATTATTTACTTTTATTACTGCTGAGTTGGAAGTACTCACACCCGACTCCCTGCACCTTGTGTGCAGATCCAGGTACATCACAGTGGAGCTGATTCTATTGCGACTCGGGAGTGCTTTTGGACAGTCGAGGTAGCTGCCAGCGTTCGCAGGACCTGATTCTCCAGTTTGTGTGTATTTTTGTTACGATCATCCCACACTTGTGCACAGTTATATTCACTATTTACACTTTGTATACTCTGTAGAGGCTCATGACTCTTGACCCTTCGGTCCATGGGAGTTGGCACGTGTTGGGACTTGGTTCCCCGTTTTCGATATATGTATCACTGTGGCTTCATATTTAGATATGCTTAAATGGGATAAAGCGAGCTTCTGGCTCCGTGATTGTTGTTAATTGGTCAGGCTGTCCTAGCAATGTGCTGGGCGCCATCATGACCGGATTTGGGGTCGTAACACATTGCTGATCTACTGAAGAGAAAGGAATAGAATTCGGTGGGCAAGGTGGAGGTTATCACAATCGGGAAAAGAAAGGAGAAGATGAATTAGCAAAATGAAAAAATTTCCTCAGAACCGCTCTCAGATGAACAATGAAGTAATGATAAATGAATGTCTCAACCTACCTTTATAGGCAACGCAAATGGCTTTCGTGAAACCCAATAGCCACCATTAACTACACGACCGACCGTAAAACGGTTCGATTCTACCAAGGCATACGTCATTATGACAAGAACTATGAAGCGACCTCTCGACCATCCGCCAACGTCTCGCTGTTGGAATAATCGTAATGGCTTGCGAACACTGGAGAGTGCTCTGTAAGCCTTCAAAATTCTGGACGCTATTAGCAAAGTACCCGGCGTATGCTTACCCCCTTGGCCGCATCGCATACGGCCCATCCCCCGTCGTCGACAAATACGAACCCAAGAAAATGCGAAGACCAGAACATAACAAAGTTCGGTCTCGCTTGAAGTGTGTTAAAAACGTTATATATCTTCGCCAAAGAGAAGCACTCCGTCCTGACTGTACGACAATCTGGTAATGTGATGACATGACACCAACATTCTAAAAGATTTGGGCCATCGCCAAAAAGAATTCGGTCTCGACCGAAGCAACAACCGACCCCCCTGTTCAGATTACAATCGATGAAATTCGTTCATCGAGTTCGGCCGAGGCACGGCCTCGATAACTAACTGTATGGGTTAGAATCCGATCCACGACAATTAACAAAGTTAATCACATCTTGAGCTAATCCCCAATTAATAAGCGGCCATACCACTTGTTTATAACATTATTCGACCCTCTTTTAGTAGGATCCACAAAGGCACGACCTATCCGCCTCCCCATGGGGTCGAAATCTCAGTGTGGTCACGACCACTTATTTCCTACTCACAAAGATCACAACTATAATACTAGAAGAATGTACCCTAGAAGGGGGGCTTTCTCTTCATCACTATTCTCGAGAAAGAGAGAGAGAATACAGGAAGTACCCATCTCACGGGAAGATAAAACACCATTGTGAGGCTCTGAACCTCTTTACGGAGAGACAGACCAAATCAATATCACGAATAAAAGTTGTTAACGCTTCTTTTCCTAATATTGAATGTTTATTATCATTCATTTTACATGGTTCATGGATTATTACGATTTGCTATGATTTACCCGTAACTTATACATACTGTTTTGTATTCATAAAGTGTATGATAACTTTTTGAGCCAAACACTTACCCTTAACCGAAAGGGCAGAGAGGTTGTTTCCAATCGACCCTCGACTCAGGAGAAAGAGAAGAGAAAGAGGAGGAAAAAGAAAAAAGAAACGCAAAAGAGCATTAAACGGGAAATATTATATTTTAAAATAATGTGCCAACTTATAGAATTACTTTTGAAGTAATCTTATCTATTTTTCTAAGGATATTGTAACATCTCAACTTAATAGATAATTTTGTTTTTAATATATAGTTTAGAGTAATTTACAAATAATATTTCAAGGTAAAAATATAAATGGTGTATACTATAAAAAAAAAAAAATCTCACGAAGGCTCACCCTCTCCGATAAGGAAAAGTAAAAGTAAAAGTAAAAGATAGGGCTTAACCGACCCAATAGCCGCGTTTAGTTTCAAGTTTCAACACTCTATATTAATCTCCCGCTTTATTTTGGAAACCCCCAACCAGATCAACGTTTCAATTTCTGTGCCACAACTCTGAGCGATCGAAGACGAGAATGGAACCATCACGTTCTGCGAACTCTGGGTCCAATTCGAAACGAACCTCAAATTCAATTACTTCAAACCCTCTGAGTAACAGCAGCAATCAAAGCAACAAGAAGAGGAAGGCGAGTCAGAAGACCCTAGGCATCGCCTGGGGCGCCAATTCTCACTCTGCTTCTCGTCCTGCCTTCAGTAGTTCACCTTTCTCTAATTTTGGAAGGTAAATATCTTCTTCTCACTCAACTTTGTTTACAGTAATCTTGCGAAATTTTAATGTTGTGCTAGGTGACAATCTTGTGAATATTATTTAGGATCTTTGTACACAGTCTTGAATATTTTAACAGTTTTAAAGGGCGGAGAGTGCTTTCCTTCGAGTTGACTTCGAATAAGGTGATCATCAGTAAGACGGCCACTAGTAGAATGTGTTGATCACAAAGAAATAGTATTATTTTTGTTACTTTATAAGCGTTAATTATAGATCAACTGCTCTGTTTTTACAATTTTACTTCATAAATGCGATCCTCCTTCTCTCTTTAGATTTGAATGTGTGTAGTGCATGCTATGTGAATTGCTGCTGGTGCGTTGCCCCTGCCGATTTGCTGATCTTATCATTGAACTTTGCTTAGTTACATGGCCGTGAAGAATAAGAAGCTTCATGAGCAGTTTGATGCGGAGGCCTCGAGCACTTCTCACAGTGGTCCAAATTCTTCAAAACCTATATTTCATGGCGTTTCCATTTTTGTTGATGGATATACAGTTCCTTCCAGTCAGGTTTAATGCTTTACGGTTTCTTCCTAGTCATTATTTTCGTGACGGGGATTAATGGAATATGATTGCTTGAAATTTTAAGAATTAAAAGATCATGAGTCGCCTGATGTCGAAAATTGTTTCTTCAATAGAAAACCTTCTCAAACTTTTGAATTGTCGAAACAAATGATTACTTGTGTTCTACTTTTCCGTGACTTGAGAGTTTCTACTTGTGTAAGAAGAGTTACCGAATCTGCATGTAAACCACTATACAAACATCCATCTGTAGTGCAATCAATACCTTGAGCGTAGACTTATCGTCTTAATTTCCATATTTTTACTAGAGTTTTTCACATAGAGATAGGGTTGTTTCTCTTACAGTTTATTGATCTCATCAACTTCATCAGGAACTTCGAGGATATATGCTGAAGCACGGAGGCCGTTTTGAAAATTATTTTTCTAGGCGTCGTGTCACACATATAATCTGTAGTAATCTTCCTGACAGCAAGGTCAAGAATTTGAGGTCAGTTGTAAAACCAAGTTCATCAGGTTGTCACTTTCTTATTTTTGTATTCTTCATTTTCTTCTTCTAAGATTTGTTTGAATTTGATATAGGTCATTTAGCAGGGGACTTCCAGTAGTCAAACCCACATGGGTGTTGGATTCTGTCGCTGCAAATAAGCTTCTGAATTGTAAGTTCATATTTCCATGACTTCCTTTTTAATGCAAACGCAAGTTGACCACTTGTTTATGCATTAGCTCTTTTTATAGGCGATCTTCCCGATTTTTTTTTGTGGGTGAAAGGATATTGTTTACAGAAGCTATTGAGAGAATCTGACAATCTGTGCTTATCCTTCCTTTTAGACCTCTTTTTATTTGTTGAATTGGCAAAAGGGGATAAAAAGAGGTGAACAAGAAACTGCTCGTTTTATGTGTCATCTAGTTATGTTTGTATTGTATATTTGCATTGCAATAGTTTACAAGTTCAGGCACTACCTCCACCTAGTGAAGAGACAACTCGAAGGGGAACATGAAAATGAAGAAGACTACCTTGTTGCCTTAAGACAAAAGGTTTATTGTGAGGTGCATGCACCTTTGTCAAGTTCTTTATGAGCTTTGGGCTGCTGCATCAGTTTTGTCATAATTTTGTTGTAGCGTTGCTGATTTTATTTCTTATTCTTTATGTGACTCACATCAGTACTTTCAATTTTCTTTCTAAGTAACATCAGTCCTCTGTGTTGTTTTCAGGGGTTCCTTATCAGCTTGATCAGCTTGCAAGTGAAGTTAATAACCAGCCTAAGCTATCTGCTTTCTTTACGAAAAAGATTTCCATTTCTGATGATATATCAACATGTTCTACTGGCCAAGCCACATCTAGTGTTGAGAGTCCAATGTCATATGCTGGACCAATAGAAGACCCTATATCGTATGAAGAGTGGCAATCTGCAGAAGATCTGAAGCCTTGTGATCCAGAAACTAATGATCTAATGCAAGAGAACTACAATGTAGCTAGAGTTGAAGAGTCAACTTGTAGCGTGGCAATGCAGGAACTGAGTGATGCTGCAAGTGGAGATGGAAGCCAGGCTCCATTATCAGCACCTTCCAATCCTCACAACTATGCATCAGCTTGTAGCGACTGGACGAGTAATCCTGTTAACGAGGGGCCACTAAATTTAAAGGTTCCTAGGTCTCCTAATCAGAAACATTCAACTCTAGTTGATGCTAATTTTGTGGAAAATTACTTTAAGGTATGTACGTTGATATCTTGTATTTATCACCAAAATATGCAATTGCGATGAACAATCTCTACTCCCAAGTTCGTTTTCCTTTTCCTTTGGCATCCAGGTTTGTTGGGGCCTTCTGATTCGATGAGATTACCTGCTTTTTTGTGGATATATTAATTTGAATTTGTTTATTGCTGCAGCCTGCAGCTATGCATGTCATAACTAATATGTACAAAAATATATGTATATATTGATATTGATAAATATATACATAAATATATGTATATATTGATAAATAACTGCATAGTGAAATATCAGAAGCACTTAGTGCTGAAGTGGTTGACATATTCCTCATGTGCTTAGCATTCTAGGTTGCATTTCATTGGCACCTGGAGAAACCGGTATCGTAAACGATTTCCTAGCTCTCCTGGTGGATTTAGATGCTCAAGTTCAGGCCCTAGTTCTTCAGCCACAGCAAATAAGACGGTCATTATTCATGTGGATATGGTAATTTCTGCTGCGATGGTCTGAAAACCTAACTTGTTCTCTTTATGTTGTTATTACTGCTTCTATGTTCTGGCTCCTCCCCTTCTCACCCTTCTCGAGATGAAGGAATGTCATGAATGATATACTACTTTACTTCTCTCTGTACTAAAACAACTAATTCAACTTTATTTGTTCAGGATTGCTTTTTTGTGTCTGTGGTCATTAGAAATCGCCCTGAGTTGAAGGACAAACCTGTTGCCATTTGCCATTCAGATAATTCACGTGGAACAGCAGAAATATCATCAGCGAATTATCCTGCTAGGAGTCATGGTGAGTCTTTCAATCAGTAATTCTACCTTGTAGTAAACATCCTTTTGTGTTGGAAACTTGTTTGTCATTCATATTTTTGTCTCATAGGAGTAAAGGCTGGAATGTTTGTCAGAGATGCCAAGTCACGTTGCCCTCACCTTGTCATTCTTTCTTACGACTTTGAAGCTTATGAGGAGGTGGTCATGCTATTCAGTTTCTTCTTCTTGTTCCTTTTTCCCCCTTTTAATTAAATTCTTCCCATATTTGGAATTGGATCCTATAGAATCTGATTTGGCTTGCAGGTTGCTGATCGCTTTTATAACATCTTGCACAAGTACTGCAACAAAGTGCAGGTATGGCCTCAGAACTCTTTTTGAACAACTTTGCTATGTTTGTATCTCTTGATTGGCAATAGCTACTGAATGCAGGCTGTAAGTTGTGATGAAGCATTTTTAGATGCCACTGATTCTGGAGTAGAGGACATTCAAGCTTTTGTCTCAATGATCAGAAAGGAGATTCTTGATGCGACAGGTTGTAGTGCTAGTGCTGGTATTGGTGGGAATATGCTTATGGCACGTCTTGCTACTAGGACTGCAAAACCTGATGGGCAATGTTACATCCGTGCTGAAAAGGTAGCTTCTGTTCTAGCTGTCCTTTTTATTTATAAAATGGGAAGGTCTTATATCTTGATTTCTGTCATCTTTTTTTTACTATATTACAAACTCTATTTTGTAGCTACATATTTATTGGTTACATGTCATTGCTTTCTCTTTAACTATGTGAAGTTAATCTCTTCTTACCCAATGCATTTTGAATTGCCACATAGTTTTAAAAAGGACATGCCGTAAGTCAATCAGATTTTATTGGGTCCACCGTTGAAAAATGGATTTTTTGCCAGGGCTTCGTCATACTATTGCTACATGAGATGTTGGGTTTTTTTTGCTTCACTTTGTTTATGTCCTCATCCTGTTCAACCATAACCTACTAAATCTGGATTTTATATGGAAATCAACTTGAATCCTTGATTTTTTAATTAAAAAAGAAGTTAATCTTTTTATCAACTTATCCAAAAAAAAAGAACAGAATCCTTGAATTATTTTGCCAACGGATAAGTCACCGAGATTGGCTTTTTTTTTTTTATCACATAATTTAGCCCCGTCACCGATCTTGGTTAGATTGTTGTTGATTAACTTCCTTTTTTCATATCATCTTATATTCTAGTGTCTAGTATATGTAGTGGAAAAAGAGGAAAACAGAGACGTGAAGATCATTTTGGAGAAGTAAAATAATCATTGTGATATACAGTGCTGATTTATCTTGTTAGCTATATCAGGTGGAGGAGTACCTGTGTGAACTTCCCGTAAAAGCACTTCCTGGAATTGGTCATGTGTTGGAAGAGAAGTTGAACAGGAGACAAATCACAACTTGCGGGCAGCTGCGTGTGCTTTCCAAGGTTTTCATTGTTTAGTATTTGTTTCTTCCTGCAATAATTTGGTGACTGCTCTCATGATGTAGATTTTCCTATCTACTTATAGTTTGTGCCGTTGAAGAGATAATTAAGTAAATAAAAGTGTGCCCTACAGTTTAAGCTTTTAGATGAGATGGTCATACACTTAAATATGGTATCAGAGCAGACAAAGGTCCCGAGTTCGAGTCTCACCGCTACCATTATAATGGATTTCCACGTGCTTGGCCAATGAAAAAAAATGAATGAAGTCTGCACGTGAGGGGGCATGTCAAAGAGATAATTAAATAAATGGAAGTGCTCTCTCTAACAACTTAAGTGTTTAGATGAGACACACTTAAATATGTGCAGAGCAAGCACTTTTTTGCATCTCTTTTGGTCTGGTTTCTCTCAGATACTTTCTTTTTTACTGCACTGAAAAATAAACTATAAGAGGACCTCATGAATCATTAAATTTCGTGCTAACAAAGATAGATGATGGAGTTTTCTTGTTCAGTTATGTTTGTTATATTTGTTCTTGATAAATGGTATTTTATTAAAGATAGTTCCAAGAAGGTACTGCAAAAGTACTAAAGGGTATGTTTGCTATATTTGTATGAGTTTGTATGTAGAGTTCTGCCCAAATGGGTGGCCTAGCAGTTGAAGCGCTGGAGTGACAACTTTGGGAACCAAGGTTTGAATTCCGGCAGAGATGAAATGTTGAATTCTTTACGATTTGCTCTTTAAGCTATGGCTGGGGGAAGGTAGATAGAGTTATTTGATACTTCCAATGGAGGTAGCAGGTACACGGTGGACTAGCCGAGATGCGCACCATCTGCACAGATGCTATCATTTGTTACAAAAGAGCAATGTTATGTTAAATTTACTTGTTTATGTGCCTTCTCTATCCATAGCCCTCCATGAAAATTTCATGTTTAACAGGCAATCTAAACTGGATAGCTATCAAACAAAAGTGAGGCTTGTCATTCATGCTGCCTCCTTGAGTCAGAGTCCTCTTTGCCACTTATCCCCCCAGTTTCATGTGCACATTCCCGCCCATGTAAAGTCAAGAATCGTTGGAGTTGTCGTCGGCTACAGAGCTGATGAATTAGGAGATACATTATTTATTTAAGGCTGCATTTATGGCTATTTAGCTTTTTCAGCTCCTGGAGTTTATTTCAGCTAGCAATGTTTTGTCAAACCCATTATTTAAAAATGTTTTCAAATGTAAAATGAGAGTATCTTGCCTTATTAATTGTGAAAACTATGATCTAATCAGTGCTTAAGAATTCCCTTATTCATATGGAGGACATTCTTTTGAGGAAAAAAAAGTATGTCATACACATTGCAGAACATGTTAGATCGCTGGTTAGTTATCCTCTCTTGGAATTGCTCAGGACTTATTTTCACATTACAGCACTTGTTGAAACTTCTTTCTTTACTTAAAAAAAATTGCGTGTGTTTGTTTGTATATGAAATCTCCCACTTATTTGTTGTGTTTCCAGGAAACTCTTCAGAAGGACTTTGGTTATAAAACTGGAAGTATGCTATGGAACTATAGTAGAGGGATAGATGATCGGTTGGTTGGCATGACACAGGTTAGGACCACACAGATTATCTTACTGTATATTACCCTCTAGTTTGTATGCATTTCTTTTTGGATTGTTTCAGTAGTCACACAACTGATTCACGAATTCCCGTTAACTCCTTTATTCTGCTGTTTCTTTTCTGTTATGAATATTCGAGACTTGCTTAATGATTGATGAGTACTTTTTTTGCCTCCTGTGATTGTTGTTGCTGCTACCTTGCGTTCTGGTGCCAATTGTAAGCAGAGGCACAAGTGGTATTGGGTGTGTGTGTGTGTGATATTTACAGAGCTAAATTCTGCTTTAGGGTTGAAAATACTAAGTAGTACATAAAGACTTGCACAAGATTTCTGTAGAGATATTAAAAGCTTTTCTAGTGCCTGTCCGAAGGAAGCAAAAGCTAGTTACATGTTTTACATTTTGCAAATCTGCATCATAACGTTTGTCAGTTTTGTTTTGAATCAGTCATGCAGTTTCAAGCCAAATATATTAAAGCTCTCTCGAACCTTTTGTAGGAAAGCAAATCCATTGGTGCAGACGTTAACTGGGGCGTAAGGTTCAAGGATCTGAAAGATGTTAGATCTCCACAAACAATCTTTACTTGTTTACCCTTTATGCTAATGTTTATAGGAACTAAACGCCTTCTGAATTCAGGTACAACATTTTCTTTTAAACCTTTGCAAGGAGGTTTCGTTACGTTTGCTGGGGTGTGGAGTGAAAGGCCGCAAATTTACCTTGAAGGTCTCTCTCTCTTTCTTTTCTTGCCTTATGAAGCCAGTTATTCTTATTTAGATCTGATAGAGCTCTTTTAGCTGAAACTAGATTGCATTCTTATTGGGGTTTTGAATGTGTTGTATGGTTGGATGTTCATGCTGTGTTTGCACCTAATCTATCCATACAGATAAAGAAAAGGAGGAGTGATGCAGGGGAGCCAGTAAAGTATTTGGGCTGTGGCGTTTGTGATAACTTGAGCCATTCTGTCACGGTATTAGTATTTCTGAGATAACCTTGTGATCTGTGTTATCTAACAGGAGAAATTTCTATTTACTTCCTAGTTTTAATTGCATTGTGGCTATTGTAGGTGCCAGTGGCTACGGATAGTGTTGATGTGCTTGAGAGAGTCGTTTCACAGCTCTTTATGACTTCACACATCGGTAACTGCTTTGCCAAAGTCAATGTTACATTTCAACGTAAGGGTTTAAGTTTGCACCCATTGCTCTGACCTAGTGGTCTGTGAACTGCACGCGAACCCTGGAGATCAGGGTTCAAATTCCAACAGAGAGAAAAAAACACTAGTGATTTTTTCACATATGCCTAAGCCTTGGTTTGCAAAGTTCGGTGCCTGTGTGGCGGGTGTAGTCGAGGTGAATCGCAAGCTGGCTAGACACCCCTATCAGCTCAAAACAAGGGTTTAAGTTATGTGCACTGATAACTTACAAAGTTTTTGTACTTTTGGGCTTCTCTTAGGTAATTTACTTTATTAAGTGGCGATTGGTAACTTGATAAAATTTAAGTAACCTCTGGACAACCGGTAAAACTACACCAATAACACTGCTAGTGTGTATAAATTAAATAATTGAAATAAATGTATATTTTAAATCAGATGTCTATGTAGGAATAGCTTACCCTTTTTTCTTAGAGCAACATCGAAGCGAGATTTTTTATTAAGGTTAATGAATGCAAGAGTAATTAATACGGTATGCCTCTAATTCGATTGTATTTACTTGGGAGAATGAATGTGAATCATACCACTTCAAACAATAATTATAAGTTACCTGTGAAACATCTGTAGCTAGTGTGGATAAGTGACCATTAATTTGATATATGGCGACTAACCTGATTATAAAATGAAGCGATGGTGTACTTGTTTTCACTTTGGCAGTGCATGTAACTTAAGTCCTTGAAATAAATAAGTTTCATTAGATATGTATGTATGAGTTTTTCCTGCCTTTATTGGAAGGAGATCAAATTTGAGGGATAAATGGATGCAAGAACAATCATTATGTCAATTTGTTCGTATTAATTTGAACTGAGAATGAATGTGAGTCATGGCAGTTGAAACAATAAAAAAAGAGGGTGCTCTTGCTTCAATGTATCTATGGTTAAAGAAGGCCTCGATATTTCAAATGTAAATCAATTATGCTTAGTTAACATCTTTCTAGGGCGAGTGTCAGAAATGGGAATGGATTATCTTATAAAATTTTAGTTGATCTCAGTGTCATTTAGTATAAATAGCATGTTTAGCTATGTTCTAGGTGTACTGAAATCAGAGGGACCAATTAACTTCCTAGTTTTGGGCTTTTGTTGTCATTTTAGTCTGGTTTATCCTTCTTTTTGCTTCCTAGTTTTGGTTTTCCATCTTGATACATCCGAGCCAGAGTGATTATCGATTTGCTATGAGAGTCAAACAAATAGTTTTTGACTGTAATTCTTAAATAAGCTTTTTTGCCATATGAAATGCAAAAAATAGAATTCTATGATGTTCATATAGGTTTTTTGTTCAATGTAGAAAGAAATTAATAATATCTTTGTTTCATAAATAAGCCAAATGCTATGACTTGTAGGTTACCCTGTTTCTGCTTCTAATATGACTGCTGTTTTAACTGTTGCTGTGCAGATGCGGAGGACATAAGAGGCATGGGATTGCAGGTCTCAAAGCTTGAAACTGCGGATAGTTCCAAGCAAGGTTTTGGTTCTGACAAGAATTGTCTTTCTAGTTATTTCCCATTTCCTGTAAAAATGCTTGGGATTTTCTTTGTCTTTCGTATATCTATCTTTCCTTCATTCTTGGTTTCTTGTTTCTTCCTTCTTTCTTCCTTTCTTGCTTTCCTTTTCTTCTTCTTGCCCTTCCTGAGCCGAGGGTCCAATGGAAACAACCTCTCTACATGCATTAGGTAGGGGTAAGGTTTGCGTACAGCCAGACGCCACCTGTTGGGATCATACTGGGTTTGTTGTTGTTCTTATATCTATCTTTAGGCCAGTTATGAAGTTTTGATGATGACCGTATGCCATTTATGAACTGGTTTTTTACTACTTCCATTGACGTATATCCAGGGAAAGAGAGATATTCCATCAGATCGTGGCTCACTGCTGCCTCTGGTAAGACCGGCCACAAAAAATGGAGTAGTCATGAGAAAGGTGCTGATGCAGATTTGACTTCCCTACTTGCTTTCTTCTGTCCAGATATCTATTTGCCTCTGATCATGCCAATTGTATGATTGAAGTATTGTTAATTAAACTGGTACTGAAACTCCATGGTGGTTGCATTGGTTGTGTTCTAGCTCATGAGAGGTTTTTATAGGAATCTCTTTAATTTGCGTGTCCTAGAAATACTTGCGGACATCATAATTTGTTGTCTTAGATTGTTTTGCTCCTTTCTCTGGCCACACAAGAGAAACTTAATAGGAATTTTATCGCTGCAGCACTGATGGATTGAAATCTATTATTTAATGCTTCTGCTAAAGAGTTCAGTATGATAGGTTATGTTGCTTCATTTCAACTTATTCCAACATCTGTGTCTGTGTTTTCCACAAATTTAACTAAAAAGTATCACCAAACATGTATTGAATTCATGCTCCACTGATGACATGCTGGACTAATCTTTGGATTCAATCTACTTCTCTGTTACTGCAGATAATGGTAACCACTTTGTTGATGAACGTCAGGCTCAGCTGCACTGTGATTCAAGTACACCTTTTACTGAAATGACTGCAGCGTCACCCTCTGGTACTGCTGGTTCTGGACAGAGGGGAACTCTTCCTCCTATGAACGAGCTTGACATGGGAGTTATAGAGTCTCTTCCTCCTGAGGTCTTTTCAGAAATTAATGAAATGTATGATGGAAAATTGGCTCATTTTATTACTGAAAAGATAAGCAAAGGTGAAGATACATTCCATAAAATTACAGAAGTTTGTTTACCCAATTAGCTTATGTATATATCATGTTGTTATTAGCTTTTGCCTCAATTCTCATATTTTTTAAATTTGGTGTCTCGGAAAAAGAAAACGATTCTTTTGCTTGCCCTGCTGCATCAGGTGAAGCTTTTGCTGCATGTGAGGTATCTTCTCCTTTTTTTCTTTTCTTGGGGTGGCTTAGTATTTCCTAGTTTAATTTCAGTGATGGTTATCTTGTTTCTACAACTTAATAGTGTTGATTTCTGGTGGCTATTACAGGAGCAGCAGTATAATGAAGAGGAAATCCAAGTGGTCGTCTCTTATCCTACTAAGCTTTTTGGTGATATGAAAAGTGAGCCAGTTTCTGATGTTAGTGTACCAAATCCGGACTTAAGTAATGCTCCCGTCTCAGGAGACAACGGTCTAATGCCCTCTTCTCTAAGTCAAGTAGACACCTCGGTTTTTCAAGAATTGCCTGAGGACTTGAGGACAGATATTCTTGAACTTCTTCCTGCACACAGGAACACGGAATCTTCACTTGGTGCGTCGTTGGTATGTGTTAATAATCAGATCAGTACAGGTCCTTCTATTTCAAGCATTGACTTGTGGGTTGGAGATCCACTAGAATGGATTAACATTTTCAAAGCCAGCAGCTGTCAGATTTTGTGGATTTTGGCTGAGATGTATCAAAGAGCAGGGGCAAAAAAACAGTTATCTTCTGTATTGCAGAGGACTATGTCTCAGATTTATATTGTCCCGGATGTGGGCACTGATGGATGGGCTGAGGCTGTTAATTGCTTATGCGAGCTTATCAAGCAGTATTTAAAATTAAAAATTTCAACAGATATTGAAGAGGTTTACATTTGTTCTTGCCTTTTAAGAAGGTATATACCAGAGACTACTGACGCATACATCTGACTAATCTGCAGTATATATGTTCATTTTCTTCAGTACATTTCTTTTATTGCCACTTACTTCTGTATTTCTCTTCCTCTGTGTTATTTTAATTTTTTTTCATGATATTATTGTAACACATGCAGAATCCAGGGTGACAAGACAGTTAGACAGCCACTTAATGTAGCTTTTCAAGTAAAATTTTGAAGGACACAGAATGACAGACTTGTGGTCTTGCCCTTCCATAATAAAAAAAGAAATATATTGCTGTTATTTTTGGAAAGGTTCAAGTATAAATACGGGAGGAAGAGCTGTACTGTCCAAGAGAAACTTAGGATAGGTACTAGGTCTTCGAAGATTCATATAGGCTTCTCCCTTCATTAATCTTTAACTTTGTGACATTCTCCACAACAGTTGGTGACAAAGTTCTTAGATAATAACTAAAGGGACTCTTGAGAGCTGTCTTTTCTACTTC